>JAJTUV010001686.1:2500-272870 GCA_021653895.1 Mastomys natalensis
TCTCTTGGAGGATATAGAGAAAATAAATCACCACACACACAATTTTGCCTCTGAAGTCAACATAAAAATTTAAAATCATACTCCCAGCAGAAAGACTACTTATTTCTCACTCCAAATTGAACAGCAAAGCAAGTATAAGTCGGTAAAAATTGATGTGTATTTCAATATTGAAAAACAAAATAGAAAAACCTTCAAAGAATGTTTTCAAAACAATTATGCTGTGCTTGGTGAGAATATTTTAGGGGATATCCTTCATGACTCTAGTAAAGATGACAGCATTGATACTCAATATTTCATGTTTGCTAACAAATCAGAATACTGAGCTTATTCCTGGTCTCAATTAGAGATCAATATTAGTGCAACTAAAGCACATTCTTTTCAACAAGGTTAGGCTAATACTGAAAGATGTAGTGACTAAATTCAAGGATGCAGCCAAGGTGGTTTTGAGCAGAAAAGACTGTTACCCATCACCATGCGTACATATTTTATGTTCTTTTAGAATAAAATTGTGATCTTTTTTCTTCTAAACTAAAAACAGCATTTAGGTGCATGTTATTTTATCTAAAACATCAACCTTTCCTTTTTTGATATATACATGTATATTCTTATATGCATGCATGTTCAAACAAGTGTGGCCCTGTGTGTGGATGCCTGTGGTTGATTTCAGGTGTCTTTTTCTCTATAGACTCATTATCCATTTAGGCAATATCTATCTGTTTAGTCTGACTAGCCAGTACATTCCTTGGGACTCTAAGGATAACATCACATCTCCCCGGCTTTTTATTGTGTCCTAAGGACCTTAATTCCATTCCTCATCATTTGATGGTAAGCACTGTGCCTGCTGAGCCATGTACCCAAGCTCCAAACTCCAGCTTCTAGAGACATCTCCAGGTAGTACCACCCTATACCTCTTTTCCTCATGGTTTCCTGACAACTTTTACTTACAGGAAATTCACATGTATGAAGCTACAGCAAATAAGAAATTTCTGTTTTATAACTTAGAGCAGTTTATTACTAACAAACTGATAATTACTCACTGCTCAGGTAAGTCTAAACTTTGCCATTCTTTTTCTATACTTGAATGTTTTTAGAACCTTGAATTGTGGCTGTTCAGCACACTCAAACTACAGTACAGATTCCTCAGGCATAATCTTACACTTAGCATCCTTAGACAAGTAACATAGTTGTGTTTGGTCAAGTTATGTAAATTGTATGATATATGTAAACAAATAACTTGGTAGATATATCCTCAGTTAATATGATGGTGAATGTCAATTGCCAATTTAATCTAGAGTTAGCTGAAAGATTGCCTCTGAGCACGTCTATAGGGAACTGTCTTGATTGTAGTATTTTAGGTTGGAATATCTGCCCACTGTAGATGGCAGCATTCCCTGGCTAAGATACTGGACTAGACAATAGTGGAGAAAGTGAGTTGATCAATAATAGCATTACACTCATTGCTCCTTCTGATTATGGCTGCAATATGAGCAGCCACCTCAAACTCCGGCAGCTGGGGGTTCCCTGGCATGATGTATGATTACCTTGAGTTGTAAGCCAAAATGATCCTTTTCTCACTCATGTTGCTATTGTTGGCTGAATTTTACCACAGCACAAGAACAAAAAAAAAAAAAAAAAAAAAAAAAAAAAGAAAGAAAGAAAAAAGAGAAAGATGGCCAATGAAACAGTTTTACTAACAATCAGACTCTTTTCACCATGTTTTTCTATTTTTATAGATGACAAAACAGACTCTGTCCTAAAACCATTGCAAGAGATTGCAAGAAAAGGAGGAAGACACTCAACTCTCTACAGCTGATACTCTTGATTTCCATTTGGATATAGCTACATTTGAACCAGGGCCTAGATGTGATCTCAATATTTCTGAATAGGCCCAGGACAGTGATTAGAACCCACAGTCCAGTTACAGTAAGGTGGCATATACATTCAGTGGTTAGTATTATCATATATTATCCTCATTCACTGGAAGAGAAAAGTATTTCCTACCCAGATGCTGTCTTCTTGTTTGTAATGTTGCCAATTGTGTCCAGTGTCGCTGAACATCAGGCAATAGCTTGTTACCCAGTCAGAGCTCCCATATCTTCCCTGCGTGGCCACTGCTGTAATCTCAACTCTGTTTCCCAGGTCAATCTGGAGCCACTGATGGACATTGGAATTTTCTGGGGACCAACCACCAGATCCTGAAACAGGATGAAAGAGAGACTTGTAGTAATGCCTTAGAAAGTCATCATTATCTATGTCAAAGATCAATGAAATTATGTTCATTTAAGTCATAGTTCCTGCCTCTGAAATTAAACTCCTAGGACTTCCAGAAACAATTTTCTATCCTGTATCCCAGGGCTCTAGGTTCAGAGAATGGCTTTGTTTATGGTGCCTCCTTCCTTCCCCCTCCTTTCCTTCTCCCATTCCTCTCTCATGACTTCATTCCTTTCTGTCTAAATCTGTACTATGAACCTACTAGGGAAATCATACTTCTGTATGGATACAAAGCTGAAAGAAGGTTAATTGATCCTTCCCTGGGCATCATTTATTCATTTAACCTTTATTTTCTATGAGGAGAATGCTGGGTAAAAGGTAAAAACATTCAAAGATATTCTGTGAGGAATCTTCACAGGAGAAAGACAGACATTACAATGCTGACACAGGGTACAGAATATCTTAGCAGGTGCTCAGAAAGGCTTTCTAAGACAGAGACAGTAGAGCTGAAACCTGAGGCCAGGATATCAATTCCTGAAAAGGTGGGAAGCAGGAAATTCTGCAGTCATCCATTTGCAGGCAACAGAGGAGAGAATGGTATATGTACAACTGCAGTACATAAACTAACTTGATACATTTTAAGTGTAAACAGCTGTACAAAGACTCATAAGGACTTTGAAACAGCTGTTTGGCTCTTAGACTATCCATGAAATTTAAACTCTATAAATAATCAATATTCATTCTCTTGGAATTAGAAAACTCATAGTTTAAGGTTTTTGTCTCCTTCTCAAGTAGGAAACAATAAATTAATAAAACTTTTACTGATTTTTGAATTTGCAAGACTTCTGGAATCTGAGATGAGGGGCATTGCAGTATCTTATGAGATAAACAGTTGTGTGGTGAAAATCAACCATCTTGTTCTCCCTTTGCTGAGAACTTGAGGGAAAAGTGTTACTAAGGATAGAGTAATAGATTTATTTTTCCCTTAAACATGCTTGCTCATTCTCATGATGTTCTAATTTACCTCCCACAAAGTGGAACTGCATTTACTCAGACCTCAGCTTTACACAGAGACTTTCTGTATTTTAGTCCTCAGTGAATACTCACTTGGACACAGGGCTAATAGCCTAGGGAATTTCTGTATCCTGGTTTCCAGTACATAGTCCATCACTTTAAGGGACTAAATATATTGATACTTTGGCTGGGGGAAGGGAGGCAGGAGCCTTTCTGATCTTAGGACATATGTAAGATATGGGGACTGTCTTCCAGCACCAGCTAGTCTCCAGTATTTTGTTAGATAAACTTCTGTTTATTTCCACAAACTAAATAAAATCAGAAGCAGGGATGGAGAAAGGCCCATGATTGTCATCTACTCTGAAATGTGTTCTGCTTAGTAGTCAGTATGACACAAAGAAGGTAGATATGGAGGTACACTGACTCACTCCACTCTTCCTGTAGTAAGAGGGCTACACATGTGTATGTGTATGCAGTCTCTGTGTTGGAGAGGAGGCAACTGAATTTTTTACCTTTCCATAGTATTACAGCTATGACCACAATACAATGATCTTAAGAATAAATCTGTTAGTAGACTTCTCGTTACCCTTTTTGCTTCCAATTTTCACTTTCTCATGACAGATACAGTAAACAAGGTCTAGATGGTATGGCAATAATTGCTAGGGAAGATGCTGCATGTCTGCAACATCATGTGAAATGAAGCTCTCAGGTACTTATAAGACTTAAACTATCTACAATGTGGATAAAAATCAATACTTATTGCAATTTAGCTATTATATACAGTAATTTAGTGTTCCTTCTGCTTTTACTCCATGAACAATATCCAGTGAAAGAAATAACATCCATCTTTAACATCATCAACATGTTGCCAGCCAAAGTACATGGCTTGAAACTGAAAATGGACTCCCAGACAAAGTTACTAATTTAACAGGCAAGTCAAGGATGGGTAAGATTCTGCACAGAGCCTTACCAACCTATGGCAGAAGTGCACTGCTTTTGATAATGCATATTCCACGATGTGTAAAGAAGGCATTCATGGTAGAATGACCTAAGACAGGCTCAGTCTTGTTTATGAAATAGAAAAGGGGGAGAAGCAAAGAGCTTTTGGGGCTGCTTGGCAAAAATCTGACATGGGCCAAAGACAAGGAAATTGTTTATTGCCTTGCTTATTCATTGACTATTTGTGTTTATTGTCTTGCTTGCTTTGTTTATTACCATGCTTATTCATTGACTGTTTGAGTTTATTGTCTTGCTTGTTCCTTGACTATTTGCATGTATTGTATTGCTAATTCCTCAACCTAGAACTGACCTTAATACTTGCAAGTAATTAAAATGGTATGAAAACAGAAAGGAGGAGGGGGATGAGAAAGGGGGTTTCTAGAGGTGAGGAGGGGAATGGGAAAAAAGGATGACACCCAAAATGTAAATTAATAAAATATCCCATAAAAAAAAAGAACAAAGAAAAGAGAAATAGCATCCATCCCCTGACATAGTCGAAGAAAGAGATGCAGAAAGTTGAAAAGCTTAAACAACTGGTCTGCCAGGTTTCAAAACAGTTAAGAGAAATCAAGTTTCTTGAGATTACAGAAAAATAATGTATCCAATTACCTGACAATCTCAGGCTGAGGATATGACTCAAAATGAAAAGGGTTTGCTCCCAAGCCTTACCACATGACTTAAATCCTGAGAACCACATGGTAGAAAGAGGAAACTAATTTGTAAGTTATTTCACATGAAAACACACACACACACACATCACACACACACACACAAATTTAGAATACTGGTGGTATGAAAAGAGAACTGGAGATAATTCAACAGGAAGTGCTAAGTGGAGGAGAAGATGGAAGGGTAGAGAAATGAATATAGAGAGGCATGACAGACCTTTGAAAATGCCACATCAAAATCTATTACTGTTGAAGCTTCCTACAATATATACATAGAGAGAGACACAAGCAAGGAGTGTTTGAAAGCAGTTAGCTTATAAGGAGAGGCAATGTCTCCTTCCATAGTATAGATTCTCAAATGAACAGAACAGTGCTAGGCATTGATTACATACATGTTAAATGTTCAATGTGGTAAATGGGATTCCATATTCCCCTAAAAATTTGCAAGCTAATGCCATTGTATTTATTTCCCCTCCAGTTCTTGAAAGCAGGAGAGTGTTTTTTGAAGACAGCATATACTTGAGTCATACGACATAGAGAAATCAAGTTTCTATTGATTCTGAAGTTTCACCCCTTTTCAGCTAGCATCTACAGTGTTGGAAGATGATATACAGACTACCAGAGGGGAAAATTAGTCATCAGTTATAACTAGCTGTGAATCATGTGAGCTCCAATAATGACAGCTTTGGCAAGTCATGAGTGCTGTTATAGTAATAGTATGAATGTCATTTTAGTAGCAAACCATTTTCTGACTGGACATAACTCCTGTTCCAGAAGTCCTAACCCAAGCCTGACTCAGTTAATTTTCAAAATCCATGGCCAGGCTTTAAGCTCTACTTTAGAGGACATAGATCATGACTGCCACTGTTAACTGAGGCAAGAACCCATGGCTGACTTGATCACAGGCCCTAGGGAAGAACCTAACACAATTCTATTTCTAAGTGAACATAATAATAAATTGTTTCCTAAGATCTTATCCTTATGCCTCTAAATCTGTACATTTAGAAATTTATCAGAGAACTTCTAAACCTGATCAATATCTTTAACAAAATGGCTGGATATAAAATTAACTAAAACAAATCAATAGTGTTTCTCTACTCAAAGGATAAGTAGACTGAGAAAGAAATTAAGAAAATGACACCCTTCACAACAGGCACAAATAATATAAAATGCCTTGGTATGACTCTAACCAAGCAATTTAAATATCTGTATAACAAGAATTCAAGTCTCTGAAGAAATAATCAAAAATCTCAGAAGATGGAAAGAATTCCCATGCTCATGGATTGGCAGGATTAATATAGTAAAAATGGCCATCTTGCCAAAAGCAATCTACAGATTCAATGAAATCCCTATCAAACTTCCACTCAATTCTTCTTAGAGTTAGAAAGAGCAATTTGCAAATTCATTTGGAATAACCAAAAACCCAGGATAGTGAAAACTATTCTCAACAATGAAAGAACTCTTGGGGGAATCACCATCCCTAACTTCAAGCTGCATTACAGAGCAATAGTGATAAAACCTGTATGGTCCTGGTACAGACACAGACAGGTAGATTAATGGAATAGAATTAAAGAACTAGAAATGAACCAGCAAATCTATGGTCTCTTGATCTTTGACAAAGGAGGTAAAAATATTGAATGGAAAAAACAGCATTTTCAACAACTGGTGCTGGTTCAACAGATGGTCAACACTAATTCAAATTGATCTATTCTTACCTACTTTTACAAAGCTCAAGTCCAAGTGGATCAAGGACCTCCACACAAAAGCAGATATGCTGAAATTAATAGAAGAGAAAATAGGGAAGAGCCTTTAACACATGGGCACAGAGGAAAATTTCCTGAGGTACAAGATTTATTTCCCAAGAAATACAAACTTATTCTCCAACCATTCATTATGCCTAGTGTCTCCCGCTGATCATTTCAGAGGCTTTGCTCTTCTTAAAAGCTAACATTTCAAAGTGGTTCTTAGCAAGATCACCTCAACAACATTAAAACTTGATAGAAAATGGATACATAATATAAATTCTCTGAGTAGTTAAAGAAGGGTAGATTTGTATGGTTGTGGTTTTCACGTGTAACTTTTTTCTTTAGTATATCAGTAGAGTAAATAACTATATAAATAAATAGATATAAACAAATAGATGGTCAGAATCATGCATGGTTTTGTCACATTTGAGTGATGTTCATTAGGTTGAAATGAAAACATTCAAGCCTTCATAATTTGCCTTGTATTGTGAACAGTCCCCAGATAAACTTTTTGTTCATGCTTTAGAATTATTCCATTTTGCAAATGTTTACATGTGAGACAAAGTTCTATTAAAAAAAAAAAAATCTGTTCAAGGCTCAACAGGTAAAGTGCCTTCTGTGCAAGACCTGAGTTTGCATCACAGTTCTAATGTAAATCCTGGGCAAATGTGGTGGCCTAGTTGTAATCTCAGTGCACAGGAAGTGGAGGCAAGGGAATTCCCAAGCAAACTGGCAAGGTGTACTAGCAGAGTCATTGATCTCATGGGTTAGTGAACCATTATGTATCCAAGTAAAACAAAAAAAAAACAATCAAACACAAGTTATTTTGTCTTGATCCTCAATTACATACCTGAACTTTAAAAACTTAGCTATTCTTCCAGCTCTTGACTATTCTTTAATCCCTAAAACAAATCTTGTAAGGAACAGATTTCCCAGACTTTAGTCTCCTCATATATCATACAGAAGACCTATAAATAGCAAACACTTTTTCATGAATGAAGGAAATACTAGTAGGGAGGACCATTTGCTGCCTCACTTTCTATAAGTGAAGATTGAAAATTTCTTTATAGGCAAATCTACTTAGTGAATAAAGCATCATAATAAGTAAATACATAGAGATTTTGAGGTTTGTAAGATGACTCACTCAGTACAGCACTTGCCTTGTAAAAGTGAACACCCGAGTTCAAACCCCAGGACTCATATTAACATTCAGAGCATAGTGGTACTCAGCTGCAATCCCAGCTTTAGGAAGGATGATACAGGCTCACTGGCAAGCCAACTTGATAAGTTTCAGAAACTTTTGTTACAGGATATTTGAATATTGAAAAGTAAACCTATTTGTTAACAAAATATTAAAAGCTTAAATAGATACTGAATTTTTCAGAGGCAGTTAGATGTGTCCTGAAGAGATGCAGTATGTGTGTATCCCTAAAAGCCTCCATTGATAAGAATGCTAAAGAATAAACAGTTCCTGTTTCTCTGTTGTTGTTTTGTTTTGTTTTGTGTTACGCTTTCAGACAGGAGTTCCTGTCTATTTAAATACAAGTTGCTTGCGAGATTTCTTATGGTCCTTTCTCTGTGACTGGAGGCACAGTAAACTGGGTGGACTTGAGCTACCCCAGCAGCATAAAGGTGAAATAGGTCAGCCCACACTGACTTCCTTTGTATCCCCCCCCCCATGACTGTGACATGGTTGAGCCTGTGACATGTTTTAGGAGACTTCTTGAATAGCAGTGGGACTTTAGAAAGAGCTCTCTTGAACCAGCAGGTCTGCTCCCATGAAGACACTGAATCCTGAACTTTCCTAGAGCAGCAGAACAGTGGTAGAACTACTGTACTCAGAGCAGCTGAGAAATCACTGCAATTAGAGCAGCAGAGGAACCACTGCACTTGGAGTGGAGGAACCACTGCACTCAGAGAAGCATGATTTCAGGATCCCAAAGAAAGACTGAGTCCCAAGAGCTCTTCCGTCCAGAAGCTCAGGATCACAGGATCACAGAGACATCTGGACTCTGAGGAGTTCTGACACAAGCAAAATAACTGGAAAGACAGGCTCCAGTCAGAGACAGTGAGTGCAGGTAGCACTAGAGATAACCAGAGGGTGAAAGGCAAGAACAAGAACATAAACAACAGAAACCAATGTTACCTGGAATCATCAGAAAACAGTTCTCCCACCATAGCAAGTTCTGGACAACCCATCACACTGGAAAAGCAGGATTCAGATTTAAAATCACTTTTCATGATGATGATAGAGGACTTTAAGAAGGACATAAACAACTCCCTTAAAGAAATACAGGAGAACACAGGTAAACAGGTGAGAAGCCCTTAAAGAGGAAACACAAAAATACTTTAAAGAATGGCAAGAAAACACAGCCAAATAGGTGAAGGAATTAAACAAAACCATCTGGGATCTAAAAATGGAAGTAGAAAAAAATAAAGAAATTTCAAAGGGAGATTCTATCTCCAGACTAGCCTGGAGATAGAAAACCTAGGAAAGAAATCAGGAGTCATAGAATGCAAGCATCCCCAACAATACAAGAGATAGAAGAGAGAATCTCAAGTGTAGAAGATACCATGGAAAACATTGACACAACTGTCAAAGAAAATGCAAAATGCAAAAAGCTCCTAACCCAAAACATCCAGGAAATCCAGAAAACAATTAGAAGATCAAATCTAAGTATAATGGGTATAGATGAGAGTGAAGATTCCCAAATTAAAGGGCTAGTAAATATCTTCAACAAAATTATAGAGGAAAACTTTCCTAACCTAAAGAAAGAGATCCCCATGAGCATACAAGAAGCCTTCAGAACTCCAAATAAACTAGACCAGAAAAGAAATTCCTCCTGTCACATAATAATCAACACATCAAATGTACAAAACAAAAAAATACTAAAGCAGTAAGGGAAAAAGGTCAAGTAACATATAAAGGCAAACCTATAAGAATTACACCAGACTTCTCACCAGAGACTATAAAAGCCAGAAGATCCTGGAGTGATATCACATATACCCTAAGGGAACACAAATGATAGCCCAGACTACTATACCCAGGAAAATTCTCAATCACTATAGATGGAGAAACCAAGATATTCCATGACAAAACCAAATTTACACAGTATCTTCCCACAATTCCAGCCCTACATAGGAAAATAGATGGAAAACTCCAACCTAAGGAGAGAAACTACAACCTAGAAAAAACAAGAAATAAACTTTCAACAAACCCAAAAGAGGACAGGTACACAAACATAATTACACCTTTAATAACAAAAATAACAGGAAGAAACGATTACTTTTTCATAATATCTCTTAACATCAATGGACTCAATTCCCCAATAAAAAGACATAGACTAACACACTGGGTACATAAACAGGATCTGGAATTTTGCTGTATACAGGATACACACCTCATTGGCAAAGACAGACACTACTTGATAGTAAAGGACTGGAAAACAATTTTCTAAGCAAATGATTTCAATAAACAAGCTGGAGTAGCCATTCTAATTTCAAATATAATCGACTTTCAACCAAAAGTTATCAAACAAGATAAGGAAGGACACTTCATACCCTTCAAAGGAAAAAAATCTCCCAAGATGAACTCTCAATTCTGAACATCTATGCTCAAAATGCAAGGGCACCCACATACATAAAAGAACCTTTACTAAAGCTCAAAGCACACATTGCACCTCACTCAATAATAGTGGAGGATTTCAATACCCCACTCTCAGCAATGGACAGATCAGGGAAAAGAAACTAAATGGAGAGACAGTGGAATTAATGGAAGTTGTGAACCAAATGGATTTAACAGATATCTATAGAACATTTCATTCTAAAACAAAACAATATACCTTTTTTTCTCAGCACCTCATGGTACCTTCTCCAAAATAGATCATATAATTGGTCACAAAGCAGTCCTCAATAGATACAAAAATATTGAAATAATTCAATAATATCAGATCACCACGGACTAAGGCTGGTCTTCAATAACAGCAAAAACAGTGAAAAACCCACATACATGTGGGAACTGAACAATATTCTACTCAATGATTACTTGGTGAAGAAAGAAATGAATAAAGAAATTAAACACTTTTAGAATTTAATGAAAATGAAGCCTCATCATACTAAAACTTATGGGACACAATGAAAGCAGTGCTAAGGGTAAAACTCATAGCTCTAAGTGTCTAAAAAAAGAAATCGGAGAGAGCATACACTAGCAGCTTGACAGCACACCTGAAAGCTCTAGAAAGAAAATATACCCAAGAGGAGTAGACTGCAGGAAATAATCAAAATCAGGCCTGAAATCAACTAAGTAGAAATAAAAAGAACTATACAAAGAATCAACAAAAGCAGGAGCTGGTTCTTTGAGAAAATCAACTAGATAGGTAAACCCTTAGCCAGACTAAGCAGAGGGCACAGAGACAGTATCCAAATTAATAAAATTGGAACTGAAAAGGAAGACATAACAACAGAAAATGAAGAAATTCAAAAAATTATCAGATCCTACTACAAAAGCTTATATTCAACAAAACTAGAAATTCTGGATTAAAATAGGCAATTTTCTAGATAGACACCAGGTACCAAAGTTAAATCAGGAGCAGATAAACCATCTAAACAATTCCATAATCCCAAAAGAAATAGCAGCAGTCATTAAAAGTCGCCCCACCCCCCCCAAAAAAAGCCCAGCACCAGATAGTTTTAATACAGAATTCTATCAGATCATAAAGGATGACGTAATACCAATTTTCTTGAAACTATTCCACAAAATAGAAACAGAAGGAACACTACACAATTCGTTCTATGAAGCCACAATCATGCTCATACCTAAACTTCACCAAGACCCAACAAAGAAAAAGAACCATCAGACCAATCTCCCTTATGAATATCGATGTGAAATACTCAATAAATTTCTCATGAAATGAATCCAAGAATACATGATGATCATGTAGGCTTCATCCCAGGATTGCATGGATGGTTCAATATTAAGAAATCCATCAATGAAATTCACTATATAAACAAACTGAAAGAAAAAAAAACACATGATCATCTCACTAGATGCTGAGAAAGCATTTGACAAAATTCAACACCCCTTCATGATAAAAGTCTTGGAAAGATCAGGAATTCAATGTCCATACCTAAACATAGTAAAAGCAATATACAGCAAATCAGTAGCCAACATCAAACTAAATGGAAAGAAACATTAAACAATCCCACTAAAAGAGGGACTAGACAAGGCTGTTCACTCTCTCCCTACCTATTCAATATAATACTTGAAGTCCTAGCCAGAGCAATTAGACAACCAGTTAAGAGGATACAAGAAGTTAAAGGATACAAATAGTAAAGGAAGAAGTCAAAATATCACTATTTGCAGATGATATGATAATATACTTAAGTGACTCCAAAACTTCTACCAGAGAACTCCTAAACCTGATAGCTTCAGCAAAGTGGCTGGTTGTAAAATCAACTCAAACAAATAAGTAGCTTTCCTCTACTCGAAAGATAAACAGACTGAGAAAGAAATTAGGGAAATAACAACCTTCACAATAGTTAAAAATAATATAAAATACCTTGGTATGAATTTAATCAAGCAAGTAAAAGACATGTATGACAAGTACTTCAAGTCTCTGAAGAAAGAAATTGAAGCAGATCTCAGAAAATGGAAAGATCTCCCATGCTCATGGATTGGCAGGATTAATATAGTAAATATGGCCATCTTGCTGAAAGCAATCTACAGATTCAATGCAATCCCAATCAAAATTCCAACTCAATTCTTCACAGAGTTAGAGAAATTCTCAAATTCACTTGAAATAACAAAAAACCCAGCATAGCAAAAACTATTCTTAAGACTAAAAGAACTTCTGGAGGAATCACCATTCCTGACCTTAAATCTACTGCAGAGCAATAGTGATAAAAACTGCATGGTAATTGTACAGAGCCAGGCAGGAAGATCAATGAAATAAAATTGAAGACACAGAACTGAACCCACACACCTATGGTCACTTAATCTTTGACAAAGGAGCTAAAATTGTCCAGTGAGAAAAGGACAGGCCTGAGAAAGCTGGGGTACAGACAGATTCACTTTTTGCCATGACAATAAACATTTTAAAATCATGGACTTCCTTGTGTCTTTGGGGCCCTGCCATGGGGAACTGTGGAGAAGGCCTTTGAATACTGAGTTGCTGCTTAATCTCCTGCTAGAAGACTCCTCTATGTTCCAGGTGTGGACCCCTGCCAACACAAGCAAGCTAGTTGACCCAGCCAAGTGAGTGCCTAACCAAGAGTCTCTCACCCCTTGGGGCGCTGCCGGAGCTTCTCTTCCTTTCTGCTGCTGGCCGGTCCAGCCCATATGCCCAGTCTGTATCAGTTCTTTTGCACGTCCCAGCAGCACCTGGGAGCCCAAAAACAAAGACCACCGGTCTCCCCTTCTATCCACTTCAGCCCAGAGACCCTCATTCAGAAGCTCTGTCCCCACGGGAATTCAGACTGAGATCTCACCACACCCGTGAAGAGTCAGGCGGCTTCTCTCAACCCAGCGTCCATCCAGCACTGCATAGAGGGAACTCAGTAAGATTCCTGTGTTTCTGCCTCTCTGAGCTGCGGCAGACATTAGTGAACCACAACACAGCCCATCAGGACCCACGCCTACACACGAGCTGCAGCCCCGCACCAGACAACCAAATAACCCTATTAAAAATGGGGACAGTGCTAAACAAAGAATTCTCAACTGAGGAAACTTGAATGGCTGAGAAGCACCTAATGAAATTTTCAGCATCCTTAGTCATCAGGGAAATACAAATCAAAACAAACACGAGATTCCACCACACACCAGTCAGAATGGCTAAGATCAAAAACTCAGGTGATGGTAGATGCTGGCGAGGATGTGGAGAAAGAGGAACACTCCTCCATTGTTGGTGGGATTGCAAGCTGGTACAACCACTCTGGAAAACAGTTCGGTGGTTCCTCAGAAAATTGGACATAGCATTACCTGAGGACCTGGCTATATCACTCTTGGGCATATAGTCAGAAAATGCTCCAACATATAACAAGGACATATGCTCCACTATGTTCATAGCAGCCTTATTCATAATAGCCAGAAGCTGGAAAGAACCCAGATGTTCTTCAACAGAGGAATGAATACAAAAAATGTGGTATATTTGACCAATGGAGTATTACTCAACTATTAAAAATATGAATTAGAGAAATTCTTAGGTAAACAGATGGAACTAGAAAATATCATCCTGAGTGAGGTAACCCAATTAAAAAGAACACACATGTTTTTCACTCTCTGATAATTGGATATTAGCCCAAAAACTCACAATACCCAAGGTTAACTACAGACCACATGAAGATCATGAAGAAGGAAGACCAAGTAAGTGTGCTTCGGTCCCTCTTAGAAGAAGTAAGAAAATACTCAAGAGAGTAAATATGGAGACAAAGTGTGGGACAAAAACTGAAGGAGGGGCTGTCTGGAGACCATTCCACGTAGGTATCCATCCCATGTGCAGTCACCAAAGGTAGACACTGATTTGGATGTCAGGAAGTACATGATGACAGAAGCCTGATATAGCTGTCTCCTTAGAGGTCTGCCAGAGTCTGACATATTCAGAGACTGATGCTCAAAGCTAACCATTAAACTGATCAAGGAATTCCCAATGGAGGGGTTAGAGAGAAGACTGAAGGAGCTGAAAGGGTTTGCAGCTACATGAGGAAAGCAACAATAACAACCAACCAGAGCTCCCATGGTCTAAACCACCAACCAGCCTGGGAGCATATAGGGAAGGACCCATGTCTCCAGCTGTATATGTAAGGGAGGATGGTCTTGCTGGGCATAAATGGGAGAGGAGATCCTTGGTCCCATGAAGGCTGGAAGCAGAGTGTGAGGGAATTCGAGGGTAGGGAGGTGAGAGTGAAGAAGTGGGTGAGGGCACATCCTCATAGAAGTAGGGAAAGGGGAGATGGGATAGGGGGTTCCAGGGTTGGGGGTGAAAGGGGTAAGGGGATAACATCTGAAATGCAAATAAAATATCCAATTAAAAAAGAAAACAAATTAAAAATGTAATAAGGTATAGATGTCCTCAATAGATGGCTTATGGCTGGGGTGTGGGTGGGGAAAGGCTCAGTTTTCTTTAAAGAAAAGTGAATAGACTGGCTACTGATAGATTAACCAGGTGCCAGACACTCATTGGGCTTTTGTGGTTTTTTTTTTTTTGTCTTTTGTTTTTTGTTTGTTTGTTTGTTTTGCTTTTTTATTTTTGCAGGGGAGTCATAAGGGTGGAGACAGAAATGGCAGGACTGGGAGTAAGTAGATCTGAATGCATTATGTGAAATTCACAAATAATAAATGATTACATAGGGAAAAGAAAGAGTTCTCTCTCTCCCACTGTTTCTCCTTTCTTCCCCTCTCTCTCTCTCTCTCTTTCTCTCTCTCTCTCTCTCTCTCTCTCTCTCTCTCTCTTCTCTTTCTTTTCCTCCCTTTCTCCCCTTTTTCTGCCCTCTCTCCCCCCTGCCTCTCTCCCTCCCTTCCTGATTTTTGGCTTGGAAGAACATTTATGGAAGAAGCTCATCCTTTGGGTAAGAGATAGGAATTTCCTATTCTGGGGCTTGCAGGAACAACAGAAAAACAGCTGTCAAGACACAGATAAAAATTATTCTAGGAAAGAGTGCTAAGCATCTCTCTTGGGTTTGGAAAAGCTTAAAAGAGAGTTAGACTAGTTAGGTAGAATGACAAAGAGAGAAAGAGATTTCTAAGAGCTAAGTTTAGTTGTAGTATCAGAATAGTAAATAGGTATATTTTATATAGTTCAGAAAATAAAGTTACCTATCTGAGCTAGCTAGTTTTTACTTCAGTTTTTGCCTCTTGTGTCTTCATCTGTATAAATGTTAGATAATTTAAATAGCTACAAGTTTCAAGCCTTTGAGATATCCTATCTCAAAATAATAATCATCATCATAATAATAGTAATAATTTATTATATTATCTTATAATATAATAAGTATTACTACTACTAATGATGTTAATAATAATACAAATTAGTAGTAGTTGTTGTATTAGTAGCTGTAGTAGTTGTTGTAATAGTAGTAGTAAGGTAGGTGGAGTCTGAAGAATGACACGTGAAGTTGTCCTTTGACACACACATACATAAACTTACATGCAACTACACACATAAGAGGCCCATCTATGAGTCTGTATCATGTGCCTAAGTGTAATAGCATTATGTTCACATATGTCTGTACCTGTAACATTTAACAAGGTACCTGCTCCTCTTTGGAGAGCATTCTCCTCCATGTGAAACAAAATCTTGGCTGAGTAAAGACAACTATGGCTAGGAAAATCTAGGATGAAGCATATACATGATTCTTGTATCATGGGGAATGTATAGTATAAGATACTACAGGTATGACTAATACTAATACAAGAGGCTGTATGTTTTTCTAGAGGAGGGAAGTAAGGATGATTTTGACAGTTCTGTGTGTTTAAGAGACAGGACTTTCTCTGTTTTATTTTTGATTTTGACAAATAATAAACTACCAACCTCTAGACAAATAATAGTGTTTAACAGTCCTGTTCTTTTCTCTCTTTTTATCTTTAAGGTACCATGTTTAAATGGTAGCTCAATCCTCATCCATGTGAGAAGATGCCTGCAGTACTTGGAAGGATGAGATAAAACAAGGAGGCAGAACAGGGATGTACTTGCACCATTTCCTGGAGCTTAGACACCATCTCTGACCTGTTCTTACCTGTCAAGATTGCAGTCTCAAACACTTTTGGACTAGGAGAGTTAGAGACAGTTGCCCATTCTTAAGCTTCAGCTCAATAGTTACTCGAACAGTCATCTCTATTCTCAGATCTCTGGGCTAACAGAGATGCACCAGCTTTACTGGTTGTCTAGTTTGAAGAAAGCTCAAGGGGTCATTCTCAGCCTCCATGATCATGTGAACAAATTCGACAGTGAGCCTCTTGACATATATGTATTTATCAAATACAAATATTTTTTAAAAAACATGTATTTATTGTAATTTTGCATATATTATCCTAGATAAGTGTAAGTATAAACATATGTACATCATTTTCTTTCTAGAAAATCCAAATGAATACAGATATTAATTAGTTTTATTAATTAATTATTGCACTCTGTCTGCAAATTTATAATTCTCCCTTTTATCTTCAGTTCTTCAAGACCTCACACTTCTTGAACAACTTTTCAGTCTTCTCACTTCCATTCTTAAAGAGTTGGATGTTT
The DNA here is from genome assembly GCA_021653895.1 of Mastomys natalensis. Lineage (NCBI taxonomy): Eukaryota > Metazoa > Chordata > Mammalia > Rodentia > Muridae > Mastomys > Mastomys natalensis. The sequence goes on from JAJTUV010001686.1 coordinate 19,370, forward strand.
CTTGATGTGCTAATTCAACATTTGTATAAGACCTGTGTTTTTAATTAACCACATATCATACTATGAAAGGCATTTATTACTTAGCACTTTTAAGCCATATCCTTGGAAATGAAAAATTTTATGTATATCTTAATCCCCAATCTCTGAGAGTTCAAACCTAGTTTAGCCAACATGGCTATATTTGAGTGTATGTGGTCAAAAGTGGTGCTTAGATATTTACAAAAAGCAGTGATTTTGTATCGAGCAGAAACATTAAGGAGAGAAATAAATGTAGTTAACTAAACCAGAGTGCTGTAATTGTATACCATTATGCAAAACACTACATTAGAGGGACTGGGGATGTCGCATAGCTGGTGCAGTGCCTACTCAGGGCTTGATCTCCAGCAATGTATAATTCATGTATGTCCCCAAAAGCCTATAATCACAGTACTGGGGAGACAGAGGATTGAGGATCAGAAGTTCAAAACCATCTTCATCTGAAAAGTAAGATCTAGGCTTGAGTTGAAAACCTAGTTGCCTAAACAACAGAAAAATCCTGTTGCTCCAGTGGCATAGTTGCTGACTTATATTAATGACAATCTGCTACTGTGCACTTGAAATATGACAAGGCTGTAGAACAAATATCCACACTAGAAAGAGAGTAGGGGAAGAGAAGTCTGTATCAATTAACTAATTGCACTAACCATTTTACAGTGTTCACAGATGTCAAATAATCACAGCATAGAGTTTAATATATACAATTAATTTGCTATGCTTGCTTCAGTAACACCATAGGGAAAATTACTGAGCTAATACAAATTATGTACATCTATTTCTCTGTACATTACTGATGTTATGAGTATCCACTGGACAGAGACATATAGAAGGTGACACCAGATAGAGTGAGGATGTAGGAGGAGATTTTTAGGTGAATTTCTGGCATGGCCATGGTATTCTTCCTTGTGTTGAGGCTATGTCATCTTGGAAATAGGAATGAGGCTAATTCCTCTGTGGAAGGTGGCTGATGTATTATGAGGTAAAGCAGCAATGCCTTCTGCTTAGTATGTAGCATGTTTCTCACATTTTTTTCAATTATATGTTACATAAGCTTACAACAAGACTGAATTCCTAGATACACAATCCAGTACTAATGGAGAAGTTCTTTTATACCTTTGTTGCTATCAGAGTGTCCAGCATTCTGTACCTGTGGAACTATCTGCTATGAGAGAGTGGATATAATTGATGTCTGTACATTCATAAAGTGAAAGATTTAACAAATTACATATAGAAAAGGGATGCTTGGACTCTCATTCATTTTGAGCCTTGGTAGTTTATAAACAAGGCATAAATCTAGCGTGACAAAAAGAAAAATAATTTTTCTGCAATTTTTGGTACCAATTAATGCTAAGTTGTTTCTTCTTAGCTTGCTAAATGTTGCACTTTCTTGTTCATTCATAAGACACAATCTGTTCTTCAGAATACTACTATACTTTAATGTTTTATACTAATGTAATCATAATATATATGCATATGTTTCCTACATTAGCTGTATATTTTCATATACACATACTCATTACTTTATCCACTAATATGTGTATACATTTTAATTTTTTTGAGTTCTTAGGTTATGTGCTTAAGTTTCCAAAGAGGTTACAAACTAATTTTTGAAATTATTTAATTTTATTATTTTTAATTTATGTATATGTGTCTGTATAAGTATTTGCATGTGCATGTAACATTTTGTTCTATTGCAGCAGGCTGTCTCACTGATATAGGTTTTCAATGATTTGATTACACTGGATGATCAGAATGGCCCAAGGATTCTCCTGATTCCATTTACTCTTACAATCCTTGGATTACTGAGTATATATTATCAGTGCTGTATTTTTATATGAGTGATGAATTTAGGTCCACATGCTTGGGAAGCTAGTATATAGGCAACTGAGTCATCTCCTCAAAGCATCAACTCTTTATAAGTAGCATTCCTACCTGTTTTGAACAATCATGTGTGAAAATTCTAGTTCAGTGACTAAAATATAAGAGTACTCTTGAAAAGTCATAGAAGCACTGACTATTCATTAATTTCCCTAAACTATTAGCTTGTAATAGTTTAACTCTGGTTGCACTAAGAACTTTCAAGGAGTTGTTTTGTTTGTCCATTCACTTGATCAATTCCCAGAGAAAACATCTGGTGTATACTTTGGGCAATGTCACTAGCAAAGTTCCAGGGGACATATACAAACACACACACACACAGACATAAACACACACATACACACACAGACACACAGGGAAAGAGAGAGAATGAGAGAGAGAGAGAGAGAGAGAGAGAGAGAGAGAGAGAGAGAGAGAAAGAGAGAACCGGGGGCCATCCCCGGCATGTTAGGGAAGCTTCTCCTTTCTTCTTCTTCTTGTTGTCAGTTCTTCTTGAGGCAGTGGAGGGGGTAGAACGACTTGGTCTTACGAGATATTTAGGGTTGCTGTATAATAAAAGTTTACTTATCTACATTACTATGCTACTGTAGGTGACTTGCCTTCTGTCATCCTCTGAGGCCAGAAACTGCAGTTTCTGGCACTTAGCACCTCATCCCCCAAACAGCAAAAGATTAAGTAAATAGCCTTTGTACTATCTCAGCAGGAACTACTGGGCCCTAACTCATGCCTGTTAGTCTGAGGTCACAGGAAGAGAAAATACTTAGAGAAGTTATTATAAAGTTTATTACTAAGTGTAAAAATTTCCTATGAAAGCTATCTAAGGAGAAAAGTGGAAAGGTCCTAAGTGGGAAAAAGGAAAAAAAAATCTAATATGGGAAAAGTTCTAAGGGAAAAAATTTGAGGCAGGGGAAAAGGAAAGAAAGGGACAAATGAATGACCCTTTCTTTGTCTTCAGTACTTATACATCTTTCAGAGTTCATGATCACATGTTACAAAGTTCATTACACGTTCACACCAAAAATCCAATCATAAATTGAAATAGAAGTTTACAACACAGAATGCTTACATGCATATACATTAGGAGTAATTATCTGGCTAAACATCCATCACCTGTCTCAGCTCCACAAATTCACTGAAGGTCTACAACTATAACTAAGAAATTAGTGAAGTTTTGTATAGATAAACCCATGCAATATCTTATCTTCTGTACTAGCACCTATAATAAATCATTAGTTCCCTTTTAATGACCTTTGGTTAATTATTTTACAACATCTTGTAATGTGCTCTGAGTAGGAGAAAGTCTGGTTACTATCTAAGGGCAATTAACTGATGACACTTGAGAGACTGGCAGAGTTCTCATTGCAGTTTTGACTATCATAAAGGGACCTAGAAGCAATCCCACTATCAAAAGAGCTTAAAAGTCATTGATATAATTTTTGGAATTCTCATAGAATCATCATTAAGACTTAAGAAGTCATCTATTTGCCTGTATAGCATCACCAAAAGACAGTACATCTTCGTAGATCTGCAGAGATCTGCTCCAAAGGGATGTGTTATTGCTTAGTGATTGTTACATATGTTAATAATAATAATAATAATAAGAAGAAGAAGAAGAGAAGAAGAAGAAGAAGAAAGGCATATTAATAGCAAGAATCTTTCTTAAAATAAGTTCCTTACAGACTTGCTGATAAGGACTCACTTGTCGCAGATTGTATAAATAATCCAAGGAAAACTGTTTCAGGGTGATCACCTGCTAATTATTAGTGTATTCCATTATGGCTCCTGACAAGAGAGAGAAGAGAGATAGAGATAGAGATGGAGATGGAGATGGAGATGGAGATGGAGATGGAGATGGAGATGGAGATGGAGATGGAGATGGAGATGGAGATGGAGATAGATAGATAGATAGATAGACAGATAGATAGATAGATAGATAGGTAGAGATCAAGACCTAATTTTCCTAGAGCCTGGATTTTCTCTTCCCAAAGGAAAGATGAAGCCCTGTGAATGCAGAGTCCTGCCACTGCATTGCACAGTCGACTAGAGGGAAAGTTCTGGTTTCTGCATCCCACTTCATGACTGTAGCATCTGTTCATTCTTCTCAGTTTGAACTCTAACAAGACAGAAAATGAGTCAATCACCTTTCTCAAACACACTGGTCTATGGTAGAGTATCCAGGCTGCTCATCAAGCCCATAGCAGGCAAGTATAATTAATCATAACAGAGACATTCTCTCCAGTCAATACATGTGAAGTAGAGAGGTAAGTGACTTAAAACTAGACCACCAGCTTTCCCAGAAGTGAATAAGAAGTCCTTAGACAGTATTAAACTGATATCACAGAATTTGGGTAGAGATAAGAGTACTTGTCTTAAGAAGCATTTCGACAGCTGTATTAAAATTGTTCAATTAAAATGTCTCTTTCCAGGAAATAAAAAGCCTTACTTGACTCCTACCTTTCTAACCCACAGTGGCAAACCTCTTCTCAACATGGGCTTGTAGTCTGGTTCTTCATTAATAGTGAAAGTCAGGTATCATCCTTAGATGGCAAAGATGTAACTCTGAGATTAGCAAGTTGCTTTCTGAGACCCATGGAACACCACAGTATCATAACTGGTATGTATTTTCTGGTTGGTTTGTTTCGAAGCCATTTTTCATCTTGTTCTATTTCTCTCTCAGCTTTGATAATGAATCAAGATGCTATTATAGCAGTAATAAACATGAATCCTGAATCCAATTTGATTAGGTTTGAACTCAAGTATTTTCCTTTTCCTACTATATGATGTTGGGCAAACTATGCCATTTCCCTGAAGGTCAGCAACTCTATTTGGTGGGAAAATGCTATAATTCATACTTTACAGTAGTTTTGCTTTGGATTAATATGATAATATAAATAAAACAATTAATAAAATTGGATACTAATTTCTAAGACTAATCAAAGAAAAGTATTAGAATGAACATTACTTCAATAGCCTTTTAGCATAGTACAATCCTTTGACATCCCAAGGACTCAGTTCCAGAACCTTCTGTATAATATCCATAGAAGTACACTTTTTTGGTATAAAGTGACAGAACAGTGATGCTCCCCAATACCAAATATGTTGTAAATACTAAAGAAACAATTGCTGAACAGTATGATTTGGAAACAATGACAAGAAAAAGAGTCATGTTTAGTATATAAGCAATTTTTCTATTGTTTTGACCAAATGAATAGGGAGAGACATCTGTATCTTTTGATGGCTTTATAAAAGCAATTATTGCTCTAATATTTGGTTATAGATACTATAATAATAGTGGGCTTGTAAGAGATAGAATGAAATAAATTGTAAGCAAACCTATAAAGCAGAATTCATGGAGAGTCAAAATCATAAAGTGTTAACAAATCTACTAAGAGTTAAAATATCAATAATTCAGTAACTGACTAAAATATATTCAAGAGTGCAAAGGTAAATCAAAATAGAAAAATATAACATAGCCTAATATACCCATGTGATATACTGTAGAGAGGAATGGGCATGAATGAGAAAAAGCCAATGGATATGCTAAAATTTTTATATATTTGTAAGCATGGAGCTTGCATACAAGTGTGTGTGTGTGTGTGTGTGTGTGTGTGTGTGTGTGTGTGTGTGTGAATGTACATGCACTTGCTTATGTGTAAAGAGGCTCAATGTTGACATTAATGTTACACTACTAGATAGATTTAACCATCAACTTGACATAACCTGGAGTCAGCAAAGAAAAGTTTCTTGACTGATTAACCAGATTATACCTAAGGGCATGTCTAAGGACATTTTCTTGATTTTTAATAGATACAGGAAGGCCAGCACACTATGAACAACTTCATTTCCTAGACAGGTGGTCCCACAATGTATTAAAAAGCATGCTAAGGCTGTAATCAAATCATCAGGCAGCATTCAATTCTTCTATGGTTTCTGCTATACCTCTGTGGCAGTAAGATATTTGGTTAGAGGCAATGCAACAGCAAGCAGTCTGCCTTCAGTTTCCTGCTTGAACTCCTGCCCAGGCTTCTTTCAGTGACGAATTGTAATCTAGAAGCTTGAATAAATTCTTCTTCTCTATGTTGCTTTTGGTCATAGTGTTTTTATCAAAGAAACAGAAAGTAAATTCCAGCCAGTAATACTCAGTTGTCCTTTACCTTACATGTTACAGCAAGCTCTTTTCTATACCAGGAACTCAATATTTGACTAGACTTGCTACGCAGTTTGCTCTAGGTTTGACCTGTCTCTTTCTGAATGCTGGGACTTCAGGCAGTTGCCACACCCTCCTCATATTTACATGGGTTCTAGTGATCTGAACTCCTACCATTATGCTTGTAAAGCAAGTACTTTTCCCTCTGACCTATCTCCCTAGACCTGAAAATAACTATTTCTCAGTCAAGAATAACTACATAATACTAAAGATTATAGAATTTTGTAAGTTAAGGTAATTTTTAAAAAGAGACAATTTATTTCTCTATAGTAGTCTCTGTACACCACACAATCAATATCAAAAAACATGTAAACATCCAGCATTATATAGGCTAAGTTCACTTTGCATTAGGGATTAGTCAAGTATAACTTCTCTAGTTTTACCAGATCAAGTACTTCCCCATGGTACTCTCTATCTAGTAAGGCTACATATTATTTGTGTTCTTACTTTTAATTAAGCATATTTAATATGAACTTTAAAATAGAAATATTAATCTCATGGTAAAATTAAATATATTGAAATATTTTAATAAACATTTCATTAAATTGTCATAATGCATGCTTTGGTAGCTTTTAATGCTTATATATAAAATGTATAAAATAAAACAAATATTTAAAAAAAAACTCGAATACTTCTTGCAATGATCAAAAATGAAATTCTCAGTGTTGGGGATGATTCAGTGGATGTATTGGTTACATATAAGCATGAGAACCTGAGTTTCATACCACGAAACTCATGTAAAAACACAGGGATAGTTGAGTATCCTTGCAATCCCAGCTCTGAGTGGTGTAGACAGTAATCCAGGCAGCCTACCCTTCAAGCTTCAGGCTAGTGAGACAACTTTTCTCATAAGAGTTCATGACAACTAAGAAATATCACTCAAGATTATCCTTTGCCCTTCTCACAACATATAATTGCATACATCTAAGCATGCATATACACTCACATGTTGTTTGTACACAAACAAGTGCAAATCTATACACAGAATTTCACAGGATGTCTATATGATCCTGTGAAAAAGAATGTTCCTAATATGCATGAAGCCCTTGTTTCCAGGTTTAGCACTTCAATAAACAACAACAACAACCAACAACAGAACAATATAAAGAATTCCTTGACAAATCTTTAGGTTGGAGGAACATGTTGACTATCTATTACATGGTGGGAAGGATTTTTGTGCTGTTTTTAATAAAATCATAATCATTCAATTATATCAATAAAGACTTAGGAACCATCTTCTGGAGTGAAAGCCTACTAGTTCAGAGAGGAAGAGAAAACACCCAGCTGACCTTCTTCCTCAGCAGATGTCCCAAAACAAAGCTCTCCTTCTCCATGAGATCACCAAAACCCTCAAACAGAATGTCCCTTCTCTCTACTTCCTGTGTATCTCTGTATCAGTCCTCCTGATTTACTCTCTATGAAAATTTTTTCTTTTTCTTTTGGGAATTGTTTTCAATTTTTACTCTCTGTTAATTGATTGTTTGTCCTAACTCTTGACCTATGGTTGAATTTCTTTAATTCTGTTTACAATAAACAGAAAACTCTTAGATTAATAGTGTGTGCAAGGTATGAGCCACACTACAACTAGAAATGGGTTTTTGCAATAAATAACACAATCTTGAGACTCAGAGTATGATCAAATATCCTGCAACATTTTTGCTATAGACTTACCCCACCCAGATTTTCATCTGAACTGTGACTTTTAATGTGACTCTTCGATAGCACTTTCTTTCTCCTTAGCATACAGGATGTTCTCATCCAACACATGGATTTCATGCTTAATCACTATACTTACCCATTTTCCAGTTGAGTTGGGGTGGGCTGGACCTTCCAGTGAAATCTGAGCTGTAAAACGCCATTGGTGAGAGGAAGGAGGCCAGTGGATCATCACAGTTGTCTGAAAAGATGGTGAAAGGAGAGGTCAGACTCTATGGGAAAGAAATATTTTACAAAGAAGGAAATTTATAATATACGAACTCTCTTTTATTAACCATCTGCTCTGGAAAAGGTTAGGAACTAGATTTCAGTTTGTGTATTTGCAGTTACTTCTCAAAATCCTCAAGCATAGTGTGACTTTCCTTCATTGATGGAGAAAATTAAAGGTAGAGGGGTTCAAGTTCACAACCCTAGTAAATAGCAGAAGTAAAACTCTCAGGAATATTTGTTTGACGTAATAGCCCAGTTACTCATCTTTTCCTTTATTTGAGCACTTGAGCAAAGCCTTGCAGCATGTCTGTGTTTAGCCTATGAGAAGGGATACTCTTACAGGGCATCATTTAGTCTCTCATCTTCAGCTTCTAAGAACCCTTATAATAAATGTGTCTATCAAAATAGGATAATTTTAAATTTCATACTGCAACTTTAGTGTGATCAAGTAGGAAATGTGCTACTTACATATGTGTTCACTTATGTTACAGAAAATGAAAGAGAATAGTCTCTGATGTTGTACAATCTTGAGCTAGATAGGAACTTCCATAGCTAACTGACTAGCCTTTCCTGGTGAGGTACATTCTAAGGCTGCTTTGGTAACATTAAACACAATAAGGTCATGAACAAATACATGTGTTGACAATAGGGTTATATCCCTACAAGTTCACACTAATCCATAGCCACAGGATTTCAGATGCTGGATCTTTGGAAGCTCCACTTTCACTGTAGGTTAATTATTTCAGCAGTGTGCTTTCTTATCGTCTTTTCTTCAGTCACATAGTGAGTGTGTTGGCCTTGTTACATACTGCCACCTTGACAGCAGACTTCTCATCCTCCAGAGATGTCAGGCAACAACTGTTCTTTATAAGTAACTCTGTCTTGGCTATTCTATTATAGCAACACAAGACAGGTTAGGGAACTTAGTCATCATAAGCTGTAGGGATTTATTTTTTCTGAGTCTACCAAGAGTTGGTCTTTGTTTTTGTGGGTCTTTAGCAATGAATCTACTGCATAATAAAACTCAAGGAAAGGTATGTGGAAAGAATGGTATGGTGACTGATGAAGGTCAGGAAAAAAGAAAGGACCAATCAATCAAATAATTAGCTAATCTCACAAAGCCAACATTCTTTTTTGTGTTTTCATTTTGCACACTATTGATTCTCTGAGACATTGAAAAATAACACCATATCATCTAGACAGACCTTATTCAAAACAGATTTGAAGTGTGCCCACTCAAGATATATTTTCTGCAATACAGGCTCTTGGGAGTAACTGATCTGACATTTGAAAAGAACATTTACATAGGATCATGATTCTTTATCCAGCTAATTCTTACAAAGCTGCTTTACAGGTAATTGCAGGAAAAATAATTAGAAATGTCAGGTTTAAATTTCTGTTTGTTAAATGTGTTTAAAATCAACTAGTTCACTGTGTTTCAGGTTTCTCCCAAATGCAAACATTTAAATATATTTGACAGAATGAAATGGAAGCATATCCCTACTTGAGAGGAAAATCATCAGAATCATGTCAATGACAACTTAGAGGTCCTGGTTTTGGGGGCATGCCAGCAGGGAAACATGGGGCATATGGAACTGTATTACTCCTAACACAAGATGATGCTATAGAGCTGCATGTGACCCATACAACCCTTATTAAATCTCTCTCTCTCTCTCTTCTCTCTCTCTCTCTCTCTCTCTCTCTCTCTCTCTGTCCTCCCTGTCTCTCTCTTGTCTCTCTTTCATGTACATACATATATACCCACACATACACACACACACACACACACACACACATAAACACAAATACAAGGCAAACACTTTGTGTTTTTATGAATCTTTTGGCATCAAGAAACATCAGAACATCAGATACAGCTAGAGGCATAGCTTAATTTGCCAAGTGCTTGCTGTGCAACCATAATTACCTTAATTCAGCCACCTAGGTAAAATTCTGGTGCCAAGGTGCCCTCTTTTAATGCTAGAACTGGGGAGGAGGAGAGAAGCGAATTTCTGTGCACTGCTTGCCAGAGAGAATATCCTATTTTCTGAGCTCTAATCTAGCCCAGTGAGATATTCTCTCTTAAAAGACGTGAAGACAGCATCCCGAGGAATGATCATCAGTATTGACCTCTGGCTTCTATAGATACAGAAATGCATATTTACCAGAATTAATATTTACTTGCAAATATGTGAACCTGTACACTAGAGTACAAATAAACACACACGCGCACACACACACACACACACACACACACACACACACAGAGAGAGAGAGAGAGAAAGAGAGAGAGAGAGAGAGAGAGAGAGAGAGAGAGAAAGAGAGAGAGAGAGAGAGAGAGAGAAGAGAGAGAGAGAGAGTACAGTTAACCCTCTTATGCTCTGATAAGTTTTCCATATGTCATAGATGACTTTTATAGGTAGTACTGTGCACCTGGCTCGGACCATCCTCTAAATCTTTCTTATCAGGTTTTATAGCACAATCACCCCTTCATGTTTCTACATATTTGTATTTTGTATTCTAATAGAACAGAAAATACTTGTTTAAAATATCTAAAGTCAGTTCAAATCACACATTACATAGAAAATGGTCCTTGTACTTAGTAATTTCCTTTTAATTGTAGCCCTTGGGTAAACTTGCAAATTGTGAAAATGCCTGGAATGTTGAAACATAGCTGCAAAGTAATCATTAAGTTTTTTTGTTTTTTTTTGTTTTTTTGTGACAAGGTTTCTCTGTGTAGCCCTGGCTGTCCTGGAACTCACTTTGTAGACCAGGCTGGCCTTGAACTCAGAAATCCGCCTGCCTCTGCCTCCCAAGTTCTGGGATTAAAGGCGTGTGCCACCACCGCCCGGGCAATCATTAAGTTTAAATCTTCCCATATATTTTAAGTTTCTGTTTTCACCTGTCTTCTGATGGACACTGGAGATAGATCTGAGCAAAACAGAGCCATACACCATAAGTTAGTCACAGTCATTCACTAATACAAGTATATAAACAGTTACACTGCAGTGCAAGCTCAGAAAATATTCACTAAGGGTCTAGCACAGCTCAAAATATTTCTACATTTGTCCACCTTTCTGGGCTCCGCCCCCCCCCCCAACAGCTTTAGGAGGATCTGATCTCCAAGAATCTATTGGCCTCACAGCAATAGCAGCCATGTTCCTGGTTGGCTATTCCATCTATGACATTCTGAGTACAATGTTTCTACTTTGGGCATCAGCCAATCTCTGAACAGTGACCTCTGCCAGGGGACAGTCCTAGAAAAACACTCTGAGTTGTTTTTCCTCACAGACCCAGTGTGCTTAAAGAATGTCTTTTAAAGAACCCATCTGAATTAAGATTTCATGTACCAAAATAATGATAAAAATGGGAAAATTTCAAATCTGAAAGAAAGACAGGTCATTCTGCCTTCCATCTTGAATAAGGTGGTTGTTCCTTCTGTCATCTCCATGTTTACCCAATAATAAATAATCATGATAGAGAATAGGCCAGGCCTATGAGCTTGGAGTTCCTAATTCCTACTTCTTTTTCTGCTAGACTGTCAGAACACAATCTAGGTAAGTGGAGCAAGCTGTGTTTTATGTCTGCCAAGTAGAAAGTCATTTGAGCCATTTTCATCCATAAACTATATGATGGAATAAAAATAGGAGGAAGAAAAGTGATCAGTATGAAGCTTCCATGAGAGAAGACAGTAGCACAGGCTTCTGGAGATATTCGCTGTCATCTAGAAGGAAATCTAAAAGTTTTATTCCTAAAATCTGACTCCTGTACTATGAAACTCTCCAAAGAACCGGTACTACTGATGGCTCTTCTGTGCTAAAAGCTCACAGTGAGTCAAGGAAACAGGAGAAATGTAGATGCAAACAGAGAGGTGACATTGAAGGAGAAGATCACAAGGTGTATTCAACTCAGCTGGGCAATCTGGTAGAGGCTAGCTTGACTGGAAAGGAAGATAAGGAAATACCATCTGTTCCATAAATCTTATGGGTTTCCAGAAAGCCTACTGCACATTCTCTTTCAAATTTAGCCTCCTCTGCTTCTTCAGTTTCCTGTTGTTTCCACAAATGGAGAATGTCCCCTCCCCAACCATGTCCACACTGAGTGTATAAGTGTGCCTGCCTGTACATTTAAAGAAGACAAAAGAAAGAACAATCCTGATTTGAAAGGAGTTTCTGTTTGTGAAATTGTGGCTATGTAGCCAATAATCTCTGATTTAGAATCCTCCTGCCTCACCATCTAGGGTACCAGGCTTTCTAGTGTGTGGTATGGTCATTTTTCTTTGGCAAATGACTGATCATCTTTGCTGTTTTTTCTGTTTTATAGTCTACTTTATTTCCATTTAGTTACATGTGTGTCTCTGTGTGGGTATATACACATGTGTGGAAGCCAGAACAGGTCCCCAGAAACAGGAGGAACAGTCTATGAACAGCTGTGAACCGTCTAATTTGAGTACTGGGAACTGAACCCAGGTCTTGCAGAAATACAACAAGAACTCCTAATTGCTAAACTATCCCTTCATTACTCCAGAATTTTCTTTTCTGAGTTAAAAGTGAAATACCAGATATACTCCATCCCTACATCAATAAAAATCCAAGTATACAAGGTGGTATCAAAAGTACCTCTGCTCTTACAGATCAAATGGTATTGACACAACATTTGACCCATCAACAACATATTCTAAGATTCAAAGATTTTTGGGTCTATGGAACCAGAAAGACATCAGAACCCATATTATATATCAGAATATTTTGGATGAAAGATATGAAAGAAAAATCTATCTAGAAATGTTACTGAACCAGACTTGACAAAGACTGTGCTCTGGTGACCTCTGGGTGAGTATTACTTCTCTGTGAGACACACTGTTATTATTTACATTATTCATAACTATTCATGTAATGTATATTATGTTTCGAAAGAGAAATATTTCCTGAGGATCATAGTTTTGGTGGTGGTATCTGGAAAGCTGTTGAACCCTCAGTTGGTGTAGCCACTTTGGAAGAAATGGAGCATTGAAGGACCGTCTTGAGCACTACAACTCATGCCCACATCCTCGTCATCCTGTGCCTCCTGACACAGGGTTCAGTGTTTTTTGTCACAATGACAAGGGAGGTAACTAAGATACTATGTAGCACTTATTAATGTTTCTCAGTGCTAAAATGAAAGTTGTTTTCTTGACAGTAGAAATCCTTGACAAGTAACAGTGCATTTTCACAATTTTACACATTGTCATTGTATTCTGATTTCTCTTTCAGTGCATTTCTGACCCTTCCTTGCCAAAGGGGAAGCAGGACTCAGGAAGAACAAATAGGTAATAACAGAAAAATGGAAGAAAATCATCTTTTTGTTTCTGTGTATCTGCATGTACACTCAAGAATATTGACACTTCACATTGCAGAGGTGGGGATGACTTGTTCTTCACAAGTAAGAACACTGCATTCCTAGGATCTTCTGTCATAGCATGGAACAGCACACATAGAATGCAGGATGGATGCACCACTAGCACAGCGTTTTACAAGTTACTGTTCAATGTTTAAGATGCAGCAGTTTTAAGTAAAATTTTCTTTTGTTAGCAAAGTATATTTTTATTCATTATTATTAAAATGCCAATAGAGTTATAGATGGTACTGAAGTGAAACTGTGTGTATCATCTTGATTACTACAGTAAATTGTCTGCATATGGGGATATGGAGCATAAAAGATTCAATTGCATTTATTGGCAAGATAAAATTCCTCTTAGCTTTGAACACTTAATGACCTATTTTGTGTAAAAGATATAAAGCATGAATTCTCTCCCATGTCTTACTGGTACTTAAGGTGATAACTCAGGATTTTGCCTTCATTTATTGTTGTAATATGTAATTTAACTTAGCAAACAATGAGAAGAAATACTGTGAGTTTGCTTTTAAATGTGACCTAATCTCCTTTCTCTCCCATAAAACCCAAGGACAAATGGCTTCATAATGAGGAGATTGAAAATGACATGGGCTGAGATACAGGGCCATGGGCCTGTAGTGATGCAACTTTGTCTGGGGCAGCAGTTATTCAGTTCTCTGTCTAGGGTCAGAAGTTATGAAGCTGTCTGTCTGGTGTCAGTAGTGATGCAAGGCTTCTCTAGGATCATCAGTGATAGAGCTCTCTGTCTGGTGTCACCAGGGATGCAATGCTCTCTTTGAGATAATCAGTGACAGAGCTTTCTGTCTGGGGTCAATACTGATGCAGCCCTCTGGGGGTTTGCAAAAGAGCAGTTCCCAGAATGCTGGGTCAGTTCTCTGACTTGCAGAGGGACTAACAAGGGGAACTCCTCTGGATTGTCAACAGTGGAGCTCTGAGATGTCAGAACTAACAGTAGGGACAATACAGAGGAGAGTGTCATGATCATGGCCACATGGCACATGGCAATGGCCATCATGTGCACAGAAGGTGAATTTTTTTTTTTTTTTTTTGGTATGCATTTTCAATCAGGGTCTCTGCCTATTGTCTATTTTGAACCTGCTCATCAGAACTAATCTTAGGATTTTACTACTATAAACGACACTATGACCAAGGCAGCTCTTCAGCTCTTATAAGAACAACATTTAATGGGAGCTGTCTTACAGATTCAGAGATTCAGTCCATTGTTGTTAAGGTGGGAGTATGGCAGTATCCAGACAGTCATGGTGCAGGTAGAGTTGAGAGCTCTACATCTTTATCTGAAGGCTGCTAGAACACTGGTTTCTAGGAAGCTAGGATGAGAGTTTTAAAACCTAAACCCTCAGTGGCACACCTGATTCAACAAAGTCACACCTAATCCAACAGGGCCACATATCCAAATAGTGCCACTCCCTGGCCTAAGCATACACAAACTATCACAGTACTACAGACTGGTGGACTGGCTCCTTCATGTGAATTGAGCTTTTTCTTTCTCAGATTGTCCATGAACATACCACAATCTTAGACATAAATTGCTTTCATATTTGATTATACACACCATCCCAGTTGTACTTTCATACTGCTATTGGTTTTTAATGATTTTTTTTATCCTTTGGATGTTTTAAACTTTTATACAATGTATAATATCACATCCACCCAGCACTACCTCTGCCCATATTACCTTGAGAGATCTCTATAGTACCATACTCCTAGTCCATATCTACCTTCCATTTGGTGATTGTTTATATTCCCTAGTCCAATTAATACCACAGGAACTGACCCCATAGCCTATGTACAACTTAGATTTTGATAGTTCTGAGTCTAAGATCAACATGTGGTACAACTTCTGGGTTCATTTATCTGCCACAAGGATTATTGCTAGTAGGACTGAGAACTCTAACGCTCTAGCTGGGTGCCTAACTCCCATAGTTTCATTCAGCATGATAGTTAATGTAGTTGTATGCATCTCAGGTCTATTGCTTCTTACAGTCCCAGTTTACATGGGAGACAACACAACCAACTTTGAACTTTTCTTTAATTCTTTTTTACAAGTTGGAAACTAAGCTGAATCCAAAATCTAGGTACTGGGCAGTTCTCTCTCTCTCTCTCTCTCTCTCTCTCTCTCTCTCTCTCTCTCTCTTTCTCTCTCTGTATGTGTGAGTGCGTTTATGTGTATATATAGTTCTTTTCATGTATACACACACAGGTTCATGTGTATGTAGGTATGCCCCATGTGTGTTTGTCCACAGGGATGTCAGAGGACAACATTACTTGCTGTTCTCAGCACCTTGTATGTTGTTTCTTGAGATAGGGGATCTCACAGTACCTCACTGATTGCATTAGACTGCCAGGTCTACAAGCGCAAGGGGTCTGCCTTTATCCCTTTCCCACCCAGTGCTGGGATTACAAGTGTGTGCCATTGCATGGACTTTTTTTCAATATGATTTTTGTTGATCAAACTTAAAACCTAGTGTCTGTAAGGCAAATACTTTAACTCCTCAGATACAACACATCACTGAATATCAGTAAAATGTTGCATTTTCCAATTCACACTGGTTTGGAATGTGAGCTTATAAAATGAATATGGAGGAAATAATACTATCACCAAAGATGTGTGATTTATGAATGTTTCTATATTTGATTTAAATGCACGTCGAACCAAGAATGGTGCCCACTACTGGACAGAAAATAAGCTCAGGATTCAAAGTCCTGTGAGATCTCCTGGGGAGCGAGGCACTTATACCAGCAGGAACTCATATTTTGTTAGTAAAGATACATGAAAGGTATCAGAAATGAGAAGAGCCTAATTACAAAGAGCCCAGACCTAAGTCTTAAAAATGTGCAAGCCATGCAAAGCAAATTAAATTTCATAGCTGTCAGTAACATCACCTTGCTAGGAAGATGCCACACCGGCTTGGGTAATTCAAGCAAACCCATCTACACTGTGTACTGCAATGTCTGCTCAGGACAGAAAAGACGAGGTCTCCCTTCCACAAAGAAACTTCAAGCAAAGACAGCAGCAGCCACTGGCAGAGTGCTGTGAAAGTCCACAGGATGGGCTCAGTTAACAATAACTACAGCATTGGGATGATAATATACTGTGACGACTGCTGAATAAAAAGGTGATGTGTAAATTTTGCAGACATTTGAATCAGAAAGTTGTAAAGTGATGACACTTCTAATTCATCACCAGGCTCCTTGTGGCTTGAAATTCTGTATTTTATGTTTTTGGTAATAACTAATTATTGCCTAGGAAGAGTCACATAACTATGGACATGAGTGGTCTTCATGAACCATCTGGTTCCATTTTATACATGATTATTTACTCTTCTGGAAAGACATTTTATTGTTGCTGCTATGTGGGTGCCCATACATATCAATTTGCTGCATGTGGGTATCTGCATTCATGTAGGAAATTTCTTCTCAACTTCTCTTTTTGAAACTCTCACTAACCCCAAATGTCACTATTCAACTTTGGTTGTTGATCAGGTTAGCAGTGCCTGCCATCCTACAGGGTCTACTCTTCAATATGAAGTTATAGAAACACAGTTTCTAACTTAGCTTTTAAGTGAACGTTACAGATTCTAACTCATGTTCCCATGCTTACAGCTCATAGAGCATCTCTCCAAGTCTGAACAAGACATTTTCTTACTGAAAACAAGAAAGAACAGAATATTGGCATTTGTATAATATGGAGTTGTTTAAAAATTTATCAAAGCCAGAGAGTAAAACTGGATTTCATTTGTGGAAATATTTATTTTAATAGCAAAGCAATCAAAACTCTAGGTGAATTCATAGGGCCAGAGACTGGACTGTCCTGTGTTACAGCAGTATTCACAGAGCCTCTTGGCATGATGTAAGACAGAGGGAGACATGGTCTGAGCAGTGCCCAACCATTCATTGCAAACAAAATTCTCTGGTATGGAAAACATTGTCATGTGACTGCAAATGTCCTACAGGCTCTGTGGGATGACTGGCTGTTTCTATAATATAATGCTTCTTGAGACATTTCTGGACTCTTGATAATGATTTTTTGGGGACAGACTAAAAATAAAAAGCCTTTTCCTGGCAAAATGCTTAAGCGTGTTCTATTTCTCCTTAAAAATTTTTCTTCATGCTTGTCCTACCTCACAATTGTGATTCTTGAGCAAAGACTGGTTATATCTATGAGAAATAAGATGGTATAAATGTTAATGTCAGATAGACAGGTTCATGGATTCATAATGTGAAACCATCAATAAAATTTAAGTTAGCCAGAGTTACGGTTAGATGAATTTAACCTTTATTTTCTATCCCCCTCTAACCTCTTCAATTATGATTGAATAGATTAAAAATAGCAGGAAAACACATTGCATTGTGTTCACTAAATATTTTCCACTGTATCACAATACTTTAGCAATTAAATAACCTGAATAAAAAAAATTCATGAGAAAACAATTATAATCCTGGGAAAATTACATGTTATTGCTCAATACAAAACCTGGTTGTTTCAATATGGTGAACCGAGGATTTGTGGGAGAGGAAGAAGCAACAGAGAATGGAGACATTTAACTGTAACATACTCACAAAACTTGAGATGTTGATGGACCAATCCTTAGTAGCATCAATTATAACTGCATTTATTACTGTAGTTTTTCTTTATTTTTTCTTAGCATTTCTAGTATTTATTTTATAAGTTGAATGGTCCTGACAATAAGTTGGTTTGAAATTAAGGATTTTTTTCTCTTATATTTTAATGTGTGTATGGCCTGTATGTACCCATATGTTTGTATGTTCACATGTCTGTATGCACTTGTGTTCTGTATGTGTGGAGGGTCAAATGTGCAATTACATTTTACTGTAGTTATTGAGTTACGATATCTGAAATGAACTTAGAGATTGCTAATTTCCTCTTTTAGCTGCCGAATGTGGACCCAGGGAATCCATGTCAGTATGACTGCAGTGCTTGGATTACAGTGTTCTATAATGCCTGCTCAGCTTTTCACATATTCTAGAGATCTGTACTCCTGTCCTAACACATGCATGACAAGTACTTTATACAGTGACCTATCTTCTTGACCCAGTTAAGTATTCCTTCGCCCCTCTCCACATAAGGTTAAGTTAAGCTTCAGATACCACAATAGTTTAAAATCTCCCACCAGGCACTTCCCCAAGATAGAAGACAAGATATTTTCTACAACAACTTTAGATCTGTCTCAGGTGGTTTAAGTGAGGGATTTGTAATAGAAAGGGCAGAATGGAAAAAAAAAAAAGCTTTGGTGCTTAAGTGTGGTGTGAGAAATTCAGACATAGTAGTTCAAGTGCGATTGGAATAACTAGGTCACAGCCTACTTGCTGAGAGTCTGAAAAACTTGTTCAGAAGTAAATCTAGCTTCTTGATTTGTGTATGTGTGTGTGTGTGTATGTATGTATGTATGTATGTATGTATGCATGCATATGTGTACTTTGAGGACAGAGGTCCCCATCAGGCAACCTGAATTGCTTCCTTCCTTAGTTTTTGAGATGGTGTCTCTTACAGGGCCTGGAGCTTGCTGCCTTTCTGTCACCCCATGGATGTCCACCTCTGGGCTTAGATGTAAATATCTTTTCTATAAATGAAATTTTAATTTGGGGATAAATACTGTGTACACAGACTGTGACCTGGAAGTGTGAGCTAAATAAATTCTTTCCTCCCTTAAGTGGCTTTCTGTCCAAGTGTTTCATCACAGTAACAGAAAGAAAAGCAGAGCATTGCCCTATATCAAGTCAAGTATTCCATTTTCTTTCTTCTCCCTCCTCACTAGCCTGATTGTGGACATTTCTCTGACACATAGCTGACCTTGTTCTTTACAGCTTTAGGTGATCCTTGCTATCTGTATCACCCATGAGGCAGGGTCTCAATAGGTGACATAAGTATTATTCTATACTGCAAATGTCAAGTCCCATGAAGAGACTGGTGTCATATGAAAGGAGGAAGGTTTTAGATGAAGCCTTCTGAGTAATCTATTACCCTCTATGAACTTTTCTCTGGCAAAAATGAGTTAATCAGCCTTTCTTAGTAAAACTGCTTCTTAGAGGATTAAATGCGATGATTCCTATAGCCCATTTTCTGAGTCCTATAAATAATCCTCTGCTTTCTTTTTACCAGGCAGTTAGGCAAGAGTTCTGGAATCTTGACAAATTGTTACTCTTTAATATTGTTTTCTCCTTTATAAGTGATATGTATACCTAAAAGTGCTCCAGTCTGTGAGGGTGGAGTGACCCACAGATAGTATAGTTGTTATAAGTTCTGACCTGGTGTAAGGCAGTTGAGTGAGCTATGAAAATGATGAATGACTGGATTAATTTTTTACATACAGTGTTAGTCAATTCTGGAAGCCAGGCAGGGACAGGTGAGAAAAGGAACCCATTCAATATTGTTCTTGTTTATAGTCACTGACTCTAATGAACTTTGAGGACACGGGAAAGATCTATGACAGTTAGAGGACACCTAAAGGGAATCCAGGTTATAGTCAGCATAAAATGTCAGACAGTAAACTGGAAACTATATAACCTAGTGGATGAATTATGCTGCTTGCTTATGGCTTAAGTCCATTTAGGATGTGAAAATATATCTTAAGGAGCTGACAGGATGCCTCTTTCAGTAAATTGCTTGTCTCAGAACTATGAGGACCTGAATTTTACTCCCTAGATTCCACATGAAAAAGTCAGGTATTGTTTCTTGCAGCTGTAATCTTAACACTGAGCGTGGAGGGTAGAGCTAGAGACAGGAGCATCCTTGGAGGTAACTTGTCAATCATAATGAATTGTTGAGTTTAAGGTAAAACTGGGATATCTTGTACCAAATTTTAAGGTGGGTGGCACCAGAGGAAAGACACCTGAAGTGGAACTTTAGTGTACGAACACTTGCAGACATATGTGCATATAGAGCAGCATGCATGCTCCCATATCCACACACATGTATAAAACACAGGAATATAAAAAAGGAAAAGATGTAAGCTAAGGGAAAAGGATATGAACCCTCTCTTAAGCCAAGTGACTGAAAATAGCAACAGCTCCAACTAGTGGAAGTGTTTGTTTACCTGCTGCCAATTGGATGTTTAGAGATTCATTTAAGATCACATGCCTTTGGCAACAGTGTGTCCTGTGATTAGACAACTACCCATAGCTAGATCACATATTGTGTCCTACTAAAATTTGACAAAAAGGAAAATAAAATGTAATATGAATTAAGATAAATACAGGATTTTAAAATAGTTAAGAAAATAGTTCAAATATATTTAGGTCAATAGTGAAAATACTGTCCTGAAAAACATTAAAAAAAAAAAAAAAAGACTGGTGCTGAGGAAGAACTGTATGAGTAATAACTTGTCTCTGAGAGGGGAATGAAATCTAAACGAATGTAGCAGCAGTTAACATGACAAGAATGGCTTCACATAGCATGTTATATAATATTATTTTCAAAATTAAATGCTATGAGGAAAATGTGATTAGTTCAATAGATAAAAATTAAATAATCAATAAAATAACCATCTATTATTGACAAGTACTTTTGTCAAATTAAAGGAGAAGATTATTAGTTTATTGTCCTGTTCCATTGACCAGATACTCAACAGGCAGCAACTTAGAGAAGGACAGTAGTTGGTACAGACCATTTCATTAGAGGACAAACAGGGATAGGAGAGTAAAGAAGTCCATCACGTGGCATCTATAGTCAGGAAGCAAAGGCAGAACAATACCAGTTCCTAGTTAGCTTTCTCCTGTTTATACAGTCTAGAACCCCACCTTGTGGGATAGTGCCAGGCACATTTAATGTGGGTCCTCTCTATGCACTTAAACATTTTGGAAATATCATTATAGATACAATCAGAAATGTGTTTTCTTGGTGGTTTTAACTCTGCTTAAATGAGCATGAACTACCAGAGGTGTGTATGATAAACATTAATAATGATATGTTCGTATCATTTTTCTTAAAATCCAGACACTAAAACAGACTCAAAATATCAAGCACAGACTCTCATCAGACCACCAAACTAATAAATGTATTAATGAATGGCTATCAAAAAAGAAACAAATTGTCATGAAATTTAAGAGAAATAGCATCCTCTGTCATCAGGGAAATACCCTTAAAAGGGTAACGATATGGCTACCATAAGATCTAGTTATACCACAAGAAAACCTTCCCAAGGAATCAAAGTCAGGATCACAAATAAATTTGCACAACTGTGTTTATGTAGCATTATTTATTTTAGGCAAGATTTGGAATCAGCATAAATTGTTTATCATCAGAAAAATGGGTATTGAAAATGGGGTCTACATACACTACAGAATTCTATTTAACAGTGAAGAAAAATGGAATTATAGGATTGACATAAAAATGGAAGGAACTGGACATCATCATGGTGAGTAGAAAAATGCAGAAGCAAAAAGAAAAGATGAATACTACAGTCTTAATTGTGTGTGTGTGTGTGTGTGTATGTGTATAAGATATGTAATGAGGAGGTAACTAAGGAAAAGACTATAAGAAAGAAGAATGAAGAGGACAATTGAGTCTCCACATGCTGTGTAAATATGCACTCACTTAAATGTATACGTATGTAGGCATGCTCCTGCACATGTTTAAATATACAAAAAAGGAAGTTTGTAGTTGTTTATGAACTGAATTGAAATTAGAATCACGATTTACCTAACATTTACGCAGATCACTGATCACTTCACCTACCATTCCCCTATACTGCCATTTGCATACATGGAAAAGATGTGTGTGTCCACATTCTCTTCCCTCAAGAAAGCTGTCAAAACAAAACAAAACAGCGCATGGCATCTTGGAAGGAGTTATTCACAATGAAATTTACAGATTGTTCTAATAGTTGTTAGTCTAAGGAATCTTGTTTGTCCTAGGCTATATGGCATTGGGCCACCATAGTGTGTCTCTTGTGCTGTTTATATTTCTCTACACTCTTCAGTCTTTTCAAAGGGTATTTCTAATGTGTTTTATGATCTTTTTATACATTTTAATATGTTTACTCCAAAGATCTTCTTTGCTTAGTTTCTAATTCAGTCATTTTCTAGGTTATTAGCAAAACATTTTCTTTATATGTCTTGTCTATTAAAATATTTTCTGACTGTTCACAATGGGAACTGCAGATGCTGCAGACCTTTACATTTTAAGACAATCCTGATGATAGTCCATGAAACTTGTCAGGCTTTTGTGATACTAATCTTCCCTTTTTTAGTTGGCACTGTGAATAAACATGCTGTCTTTACATGGAAATATGGAGAGCACAGAAATTAATATTGATTGTCAACTTGACAGTATCTAAAATCCCTAAGACTCAAGCCTCTGCACATGCCACTGAGAGATTTTCTAGCTAGGGTTGATGAATAGGGAAGAATCAGTTTAAATTTTTGGTACCATACCCTAGACTGAAGAGCTGGACTGCATAAGCAAGAATAAACAGATTGAGCATGAGAATTCCTCTGTCTATTGTTACAGATATGATATGAACAGCTTCCCACAGTCCTGTTGTCATGCCCTTTCCACTGTCTTAGGCTTTTCATTGCTATAAAAAGATATCACAGTAAAGGTGACTCTTAAAAAGGAAAACATTTAAAATTGGGGCTGGTTTACAGGTTCTGAGGTCCTGACCCTTATTATCAAGGCAAGAAGTATGGCAGCATCCAGACTGGATGGAACTGTGAGTTCTTCATCCAAAAGAAGCAAGGAGCAGACAGCTTTCATGCAGCTAGGAGGAGGATCTCAAAGCCTACCCCCATAGTAACACCCCTCCTCCAACAAGGACACACCTACTACAACAAGGACACACCTCCTAATAGTGCTACTACCTGTGCCAAACATATTCAAACCACCATACCCACCATTTCGAACTATGCGATCCAGCTGTGAGCCAGTGTAAAACCTTTCTTTTTTATGCTGTTTTTGTCAGGCACCAACAGTGAGAAAAATAATTGATACAGCAAGCAATAGTAGTTTGGCAGGACAGACATTTGTGCCACAGAAATGTCTGCCACAATCAAGGGACATATTTGTGCACATACACTCACCTTGTTCTAAAAAACTGAGTCAGGAGTTCTTAAGTTAGCCTCTCAACATGGGAATTACCATAACTGTAACACATGGAAACTGAAGCTGACAAGACATAAAGCTTTAGCCTGGAAATGAGTATGTATAATTTCAAAATCGTTATCTGTTCGCATTTTCCCAGTGGTATCACAAGCATTGCTTATTCCTTCACAACTAGATGCCAGGGTTTCTGTTAAAACAGGTATCCATTATTTCATTATCAGAGGTCCTGTCTCTAACACTGTAAGCTATTGTGCACAAAGCTTGACAATTTTCTCTTTCCCTTGGACATTTTCCAAATCACTATATCTTGATCAAGAAAAAATATGCTGCTATTTTTATAGTGTCATGTTCACTTTAAGAGGAGACCGACACTAAAAGAATAAAAAGAACTGAGAGTCCTTCCCCACTGTCAAAGCTACATGTTTCATGGTAACTTTGGATAGTTGGCTGCTTTTCATGAAAATATTCATGAAATTTTGAGAAAATTAAAATTTCTTATTAAAAAATCATAGCATCTGTGCCATTTCTTAATAAAATCATTAAATGAGAGTCTGATGGGATTGGCTTAGTGGATAAGAGCACTTACTGCATAAGCATGAGGACTTGAATTTGATTCCCTAGCACATATGTAATATAATAAGCAGATTATAGCTGCATACTTTCTTGAAACCTGAGCACTTTGGGGAATAGAAACAACAGGATCACAGGAACTTGCTGGCTACCAGTCTAGCTGTTGGTTCAGTGAGAGACTCTGTCTCAACTGACTAAGGCAACGAGTGTTAGAGCGGGATACTTGATTACCTGTCCTTCTCTAGTCATAGTGTGTGTTCACAGGTAAAGGGAGCTACACACATATCTGCATGTACCACACAAACAAACACAAAGACACACAAATACATCCAACACACACACAAACAAATGTGAAATACAAATACGTACATCAATACACTTGCCAGCACTTACATTTCACACATACATATTAAATGTGTACTCATACTCATACACACACACATATAGAAACATAAAATATACATACACAGGCACCTAGACACACACAGGCACACAGACACACAAACACACACACATACACACACACACACACACACACACACACACACACACACTCCTCCCAGATAAAAGTGAGCCTGGATATAGTGTAGAACTGATATAGGTGTAGAACTGAATGCTGTAGTGTATAACTTGGCTCAGTTTCTTCATTCTCTTCTTCTTTATTGTTTATTTATAGTACTTCCATTCTCTTTCCTATTAATAATGAAGATAATACATATGAATCCAACAGGTATTTTATACTTCTCATTGCTAATTTTTAATCCTGAAAAATTAAATTTTGGAATGAATTATAGAGGAGCAGGCAAAGAAGAAATGATAGTTTGTACTAAAGCAGCCCAGCAGCCCACTTCTTTTTATTTATTTATTTAAAGTTTAGTTTTTAAGACTTTAAAGTGTGTGTGTGTGTGTGTGTGTGTGTGTGTGTGTGTGTGTGTGGGTGGGTGTATGTGTATGTATGTGTTTGAGGTGCAGATGTTTCTGTGTGTGTGTGTCTGTGTGTGTCTGTGTGTATTTGGGTGTATGTCTCTCTATATACGTCTGTCTGCCTCTCTGTCTCTTTCTATCTGTCTGTATCTGTATCTCCCTATCTCCCTGTCTCTGTCTCTATCTCTCTTTCTCTCCTCTCTTTCTGTGGATTTACATGTATATACATGTTTGTGTATAGTGTCTGTATCTCTTTACATGTACCTCTGGAGTCCAGAACAGAAAGTTGGATCCACTAGAGCTGAAGTTACAGGCTGTTGTGAGCTATGTGGCATGGGTGTTTAGAACTGAATTTTAGTCTCCTGGAAGAGTAGCAAATACTCATTAAACACTGAATTATCTTCTAGTTTTAAAACTTCATTTTTGTGAAACATACTTTACTGGATTAAGGTCCCATCCTTTGCATCATTTCTATAAGTCTACTTTCAATGATATGATAGCAGTGTTAATTAACTCTAAGAGAAAACCAGATCCCACCTCCTGGATCTTCAATGTGCAATCTCTGTCAACCCATAAGGAATGTGTACATATAACTTATACTTGTGTAAGTTTACAAAACAGCTCCATGCACCATTACCAAATGTGCTTCCATGGTGACCTCTTTTAGAATGATCTTGGTTCCCTGCACATTGTGGCAGGTAGCTTTACTCTCTGTCTTTCTTTACCAGCTGGTTTTCTAGCACATGCACATTGCTGATCTTACTCAGTTCCATGCTTCTTTCCAGGGTAATAAATGCTAGGTAAACTCTCATTTCTACTTAAATATACATTATTGATTTTCAGTATAGCTGATCTCTTTTGACATTTTTTTAAAAACATTTTGAGTTTTTTATTTTTTTTTGCTGTTCCGGAAATGCCTTTACATAACTTGCTCATTTGTCTATTGGTGTCATGATATAAAGCTTTCAAGTTTCTCCCATAGTTTATAAATAATCCCTTCGGAATTAGGACACTGTGAATAACATCTGCTATTCTGTGACCATATATTAATTTTTCCCATTGTGCCCAAAATGGAGAAAATTCTTGTCCTAGTTTCATTTGTCTTGCTGTGATGAATACTTCTGAAAGAAGAATATTTGGCTTATAATTCCTGGCTATTATCCATTATTTGGGGAAATCACAGCAAGAACTTAAAGCATCACCCAATATACATATACAATCTTTCATAACTGTCATGTTAAAATGTTCTTTAAACTGCCTCTGAAGGCATTGTAGGTGTGGCTACCTTGTCACATGTATGACAGTAAGTGGCACAGAGGAGAGAATTTAAATTTCCCTTCAATGTTCTCACCTGTGAACATAGTACCCTTACACTCTCTGAAAAAAGAAAGAAAGAAAGGAGTCTGAGAGGACCACCAGTTTGGTGCCACACCTAGACAGGAAGCTAGCCCAAGACAACAAGTGTCTGGTGCTGCACAGGTCTGGACAGGCTCCCAGTGTTGAGGAGTAAACCAGAGACCAGAAGATAATAGAATATTAAAATATATACCAGCAGGATTTGGGCAGGAATGAGCCCAATACAGACTACCCTCTGCATGGAGTTGTGAGGGAAGTCCTGCTGTGGAATGAGCTTGTGATAACACTAAGTCTATGAAAATGCTCTCTGAAAGGTTACTTGAAGAAGAGAGAGCTACTCAAGTTAGGTTCCTGGGTTAAATGAGAGAAGAGAAAGTTACTTGGTCTCTGGCACTCATTTCTCTGCTTCCATTTCCTATCATGGTAGTCTGTAGTCTCCAACTGGAGCCAAATGAACACTTTATCTATAGAGGTGCTTATGTCAGGTATGTAGTCACAGCAATGAGAAACTAACATAGAGAGAGAATCCAAAATCCCAGGACAGAACCTTGATCTGCAAAGCAGTTATTTTTCACACAATGAAAGACTTCCATAGGCTTCAAGTCACCAGATCTCATTCCCAGCTCTCAATTGGAAAACTGAAGATATAAAAAGTCTACAGCATCTGAAACAGGCAAGAAGGAAGCTTCACATTCTCACTAAGTGATGTCTACTAGTTTTTTTTTTTTTTGTGTGTGTGTGTTCTTTTACAGGGTACTAATGTTAAAATCTATTAGTAGGCTCTAACTTCCAGTCTTAGCCTAGTGTTTTGGGCTTTACTGGATTCTTTAGCCTGATGTCTCCAGCCCATTCCCTCTTATGCTTGCACATCAAGGAATATGGAGTAAGTCTTTTGCAGGGAGTATCAATTCTCTTTTCTCTCTTTGACCTAGGTTGCTGTGCTTCCACTCATTTTCCCGGAATCCCTATTATCCTTGCCACTGGAATGTGTCATAATAACTCTAGTGAGAGACAGTAGTGGTACCAGCTTTTATAAAGACCTTTATACCCTGAGGAGACTGCAAAGCATGAGAAGCCACCAATGAAAGGTCCTGGAGAACAGAGAGTGGATCTGGGAAGGAAAAACTTTGCCCCACTTTTGCTGACCAGCAAATTCAACCCACCAGGGAAGTCCCAGCTTTCCCAGGCAACATTATCTACATATTCCCTGCAGTTGTCTGATATAAAACCTAGCTTTATTATCATATTTGAGAACACTGATATCTTTTCTCCCCTTTGCTCTTAATTCATGCATACAAGATGTATCACTTCAGGTTGGTATGACCCTAATGTCTCTTACAGTCACCTAGGACCTTGCCCAATGAGTGACAAATGCTGAACTGGCATCCTGTTATCTCACAGCTACCTCACCTTTGAATTCTCATTAATAATTTCATTACCTCATTCACCAGATCTCTTGAAAGACCCAAAGATGAGCACCAGCTCCACATTCCCCAGAAACAGCATCTTAAGGGCCTTCAAAGAATATTTTCTTCAACAATGATAGACCCTAGAAAACTATCCACTCTGGGCAGAGTTTTCTATTGCTTGTCTTTGTTTTTAATTTCTGTTCTGTTACTTATAAAACAATTATGATTTGACTCCAAATGGGAAGTTTGACTGTCTGAACATGGAAAGTGTCACATTTGTTCTGCCTATTCCAAAATGACTCATTTCAATTTTAAATCACTGCCACTGCTGTTCCAAGAGCAAAGTGAGCAAGATAAATACATTCATGTCTGGAAATGAAAGATGTGTAAAATACTAAGGTTGAATGTAGAAAGGATCATTTCTTTGTAAAATACTCCAGTTAGTGTTTAGAAGCATCTAAGCATGATAAGGAAAAAGGAAAAGAATGACAGCTGAACTGGTAAAATACTTTTACATGAATATTAGGACATGAGTTAGTACAATCCACATAAAAGGAGGGGAAAAAGATGATTTGATGGGTAAATATACTTGCTGCCAAGCCTAAGGACCAGAATTTGATTCCTTGGACCCACAGATTGGAGAAAGAGAATTGATTTTCATATGTTGTCCTTTCACCTCCACATATATGATATGATACATACACATACATACACATAGTAAAAAATAAAGTGCTAAAAAGTTTAAAAGGTGGATTTAGTGGCACAGGAGTAAAATATTAGCACTAATAAGATGCTGACATGCAGGTCCCTGGGTCTTTCTCGATGTCTTGCCTGGTCAAACTGAGATATTATAGGTCAATACTATACATGTACATGTAGCCACACACATGAAGATGCATGTATTGAACAAATCTTTGTCTAATATTCATTTCCTAACAGTACATTGATGTTAGAAACATGTCCTAACTTATACAACTGGATGTTAAAATATGTGTTTCTGAACATATTTTTATTATATTCTGTTAACTTGAATACTAATGAACCATTACTTCTTTGTTTATTTTGTTTTATTATGAAAATTAAAAATGTTCATTATATAAATAGACAAAAGAAAATTCTTCAGTTTATTTTGTAATCATTTATATAATCATTGTACATGTATATATATTATATAAAATAATTTATGTAATCTATTACAGAACTATTATTTACTCTTTAATAAAAACAAACTATGTTTTTTTTCATTTTTAACTTGAAAATAATATTTATGTATAATTATTGCTTTTCAGAGTCATGTTTAACGTTGAGGATGTTGTCTGTTGTTTGTGAGATGGCAGACAAAAAAGCTTGCCGTGCAAACCTGAAAGTTTAAGATTACTGAACTCAAGTTCACCCAGGATCCACATAAAGCTAGAAAGAAAGAATCAACCTCACAGAGACTTCATGCTTGCAACACAGATGACATAGTATGTGTACCCCCTCCACTAATAGAGGGACCAATAACTCCAGCCACGCATGTAGCAGAGTATGAACTTGTCAGACATCAATGGGAGGAAAGGTCCTTGGTCCTTTGAAGGCTCAATGTCCCAGTCTAGAGGAATGCCAGGGCAGGGAGGCAAGAGTGGGTGGGTGTGGGAGCACCCTCATTGAAGCAGGTGAAGGGGGGATGGGATAGGGGATATTCCAAGGAGAAGCTTGGAAAGGAAATAACATTTGAAATGAAAATAATTAAAATATCCAATAAAAATGAAAAATAAAAATACTATCATGAACTCTCCAGACTTTGGCAAGGCAAGAAGAACTGCTTCCCCAACAATGAATAACCTCCAGAGCCTAATACCACAGAGGTGCAACATACCAGAGGAAGCTGACCCGCATGTCAGCATCTTATCAGTACTCTTGTTGAATAAAAACACATCCACATTAACAATTTCACAAGATAGCTATTTCAGTCATCATCCATATGCATGCTCATTGTTCTGTCTTCTGCAGGACTTTTTCACATTTAAAGGAAAGAAAAAGAAAAAAAAAATCATTAGTACTGTATTTAAGGAAATGCTAAAATGTCTGAATTGTTCTGTAAGAAAGTCCAAGAAGAGTCATCCCCTTACCCACAAGCCTAAATCATCAGCTTATCTGTCCTTTCTGGTGTATTTCACTAGGTATAAAATGAACCCTTCAGGGCTGACCATAAGACTCTTTTACATGAATCTTAGATATTTGTTTTTAAATTAGAAAAGAGATTGATTAAAATATGGATTTGGAGCAAAGTCAATGATTTAAATTAAAAAATGGTCATATAATTTGATTTACTAGCCATTATAAGACAATAAGGCATGGTACAGTGCACTAGTACTTGGGTTTTTAAATTTTTAACTAGGACTGTGGTTATTGGATGTCAACAATAGAAAGTAGGTAAGCTCTTTGCTAGGCAGTACCAACACGTGATACTAAGATTTCAACTGTGAGTTTTCAACAACTTTTGAAACTTTCAACATTTAAAATTAATTTAATAAAATTTATTTTACAAATAAATAAAACTTTTTAAAGAACCATATGTTGAACTGGGGAGGTGACTTAGCTGTGAAGCCCTTGTCCTACACATATGGAGACCTGAATTCCATCTTTCTAGTACTCAAGAGGCACTTTTGACCCCAACATTAGGGAGGCAGAGAAGGGCAGTTCCGAAATTTGCTGGCCAGTCATTCTAGCCTACTTACCAAGTGATGCTTTGTCTTAAGGAACAAAATGGGTTGTTCCTGAGGAAAGAGAGCCAAGTGGTTCACTGACATACATTGGTATGTATGCTTGTTGGCCATGGAAAAGGCTAGACTACTATAAATGCTTAAAGATTTTATGAGACTTAAGTCAGAAAATACAGATACATATTGGGATATGTTCTTAAACACATTAGAAGACACTGACAAAAGTAAGACACAAGTGATTAAAAATATACAAGTGTCTATTAAACTACATGAGTTTCCAATAAAATCTGTGACAGAAGGTTGAGTTGGCAGTATGATGTTCAGTAAGAAGTTTAATTATTTAGAGTGCAAGCTAAAGCAGCTACAATTCTTGATGGTCAATATGGTCAAGGTGACAGGATGTAAAAGCCCCGTTCACATTTTTGGTAGGTAATTTTGAGATTAATTTCATTGAAGTGGGAAGACTTACTTTAAATTTGGGCAACACCTTGTATGGACTGAGGCTCTGGACTGAGTACCAAGGAAAAAAATGAGTCAAGCCCCAGCATTCATCTCTCTCTGCTTCCTGAATTATGGTGACCTTTGAGCAGCTACATTGTTCCTACTGCCTTGCCTTCCCTGCCATTGTTGTACAATGTTCTCAAACTGTGACCCCAAATAAACACTTCTTAAGTGCTTTAATTAAATATTTCCTCATAGCAGTGAGTTAAGCACTGTTTTTGTTTGTTCGTTTTCTGCTTTTTTTCTTTCTGTCTGTTTTCTTTTTTTAATTTTTAATTTTTTATTGGCTATTTTAGTTATTTACATTTCAGATCCCATCCCCTTTCCCTATTTCCCCTCCCTTGAAAAACCTGGTCCCATCCCCCTCCTCCTTTTTGCTTTTATACCATTTTTAATTACATGTAAGTATTAACGTCAATTCTAGGTTGAGGAAATAGCAATATAATAGATGCAAATAGTCAAGGAACAAGTAAAACGATAAACATAAATAGTAAAATAACAAGCAAGGCAAATAAACAATTCGGTAAACACTCCCTTGATCACTGTTTCTAAGGGCTAATCAGGATTACCAAAATATATGAGCCTATTGCCCTGTCCTATCCCAAAGTCATTTTCATGTCTGAAGCCTACTTCCTTGTTCTAGCCTAAAATTTAGATTCCTGCCTGAAATTACCTCTTTGTTCTAGCCTAATATCAGATTCCTGCCTGAAGTCAACTTCTTTGTCCTTGGCCAATGTCATATTCCTGCCAAGCAGCTCATTTCCTTGTCCTTGGCCCATGTCAGATTCTTGCCAAGCAGTCCCAAAAGCTCTCCACCTCTCCCCCTTTTTTTATTTCATAAAAAACACTGAGCTTATCTTAGATCGTTCTAACAAGAACTCCTTCCTTACCCATGGTGGAATTTGCATTATCAAAAGCAATGCACTTCTGTCCTAGGTTGGTAAGGCTCTGTGCAGAATCTTACCTGTCCTTGGCTTGCCAGCATGTTAATTTAATAACTCTTTCTGGGGGTCCATTTTCAGGTTCAAGCCATGTACTTTGGCTGGCAACATGTTGATGTTGTTAAATACAAACTTTAACAGGATGGACAGGAAGAAAAGTATTCCCTGGATAAAAAGAGCTAGTGAGCTTGCTGAGTGCCCTGAAAATGGGGACTGGGAAGCTGTATTGGACATATGTTCCTGACCCACCTTTGCTTACCTATACCCTTGATGGGGCAAGCTGCCTCAATATTTTAGACTTTGTGGAACAGAGAATCAAAAGGAGACGTTATAATGGCTCACATATTTTTCTTAAATGTGATCACTTATTCAGATGCAAGCATGTGCTGGTCTAAAAACGAATCCAATATTGGAAATAACAGTCTTATTTTGGAAGGCTGGTTCTGGGCATTTTGAGAGACATATTTGGAAGTTAGCTACAGTTCTCTATGATGATATGTTAGCAAGAGATAAAGTTGGTACAGGATGTGGATTTCAAACAAGTGTTAGTACATGTGTTAAGGCTCTTTTAATTGTCAAGTTAAAAATAGTTTTGTTTCTTCTACAGTATTTAATGTAAGTTGCATTGATTGTGAACTTTCTAATTGTGTTTGTGTGTTGAAATCTGGCAGGTCAGTTATGGAGGTCTATCAACCAACTTCTGTTTTAGTGCCTTGTATATCACAGAAACTTTGTCTTCTGAAAAAATGCTTGCAAATACTGGTAAAAGTGAGTCAGGCTTTAAGCAGAAGCAAGAGGGTAGTGGGCTTGATTATTGCTGGTATAACAGCTTTAATTACATTAATTGCTAGCACCACTGCTTCTGCAATTGCTTTGACACAAGAAGTTAAGATAGCTTCTATTGTTAATCATTTAGCAAACATGTTACTAAAGTGCTGAATGTACAAGAGGATTTAGATAGGCATTTGGAAGAATGGATTGATGCTCTTTATTCTATTCAAACTATTGTAAGGAGGTTCAGAGTTTAAGAGTAAGGAGCCATCTTGAGTGTCATGCCAAATACCATTGGATTTGTGTTAGCTTGTTTTCTAGATAAGGTTTCTCTGTGTAGCCCTGGCTGCCGTGGAACTCAAGAGATTTGCTGTCTTCTCCCTCTTGAATGCTATAATTAAAAGCATGCTCCAGCATACCCAACAAAGCACAGAATATTTTACCAGATGATACAGTGTCAAAAGGTATAACAGTCAGCAGTCTTATACAAATGAAGGCAGTTGGAGGAAATACTTAGCATAAAAACCAGAGATACATATGTATATTAAACCTAATGATAATGTCTGGTTATGGTGGTTCACTACTCATAAGGAGTGGCCCTGCTGACAGCAAAAGCGTCTACAGCACTCTGACTTTGCAAATCTGAAGAGACGGGTTGAGAGAAGGAGGTAGTGTAAGTACGTTTTATTTCTATGTCTCTTTGATAGGATCATGATTCTGTTACCTGAGTTCGTTTTCTCTCATGCCAAGAAGTTTTATTCATGAAAAATCTTGGAATGAATATTTTGTAGGGCTATGGGATATTTGATTTTAGTTTTCAACATAGTCCAATAAGTTTTCTTTATGGTCTTACTAGTAAAATTTTGCATCTATATTCTCAGATTGTGTGTGAAGGTACCCACTACTAGATATAGTTTTTATCTCTGTGCCCCTTATAGGATTTGTGTGCATTTATGTGTGTGCGAGACAGTATATATTGTGTACTTTTGAATATATGGACAAATGTGTGAATGCTCACTTGTGATGTTGAATTTGGAGGACAGAGCCCAATATCAAATGTCTTACTTTATTGAGACAAAATCTCCCACTGAATGGGAAGCTAGTAGGTTTTTCTAGACTGATCACCAACAGGCTCTAGGAACCTGAATGTCTCTGCCTCCTTAGTGCTAGAGTTATAAATCATACTGTCATGTCAGTTTTATTATTCTACCTATTTCTTGGTTATGAGATCAAACTATATTCCTTATGACTGTGTGAAATCATAATAGTGACTGAAGCATTTTCCCAGATACTGTTCTTACATAATCTTAAATTTCAGACATTATTATATTTAACAGTTCCTTGCTATTTTACTTTCCCTTTGACTACTCAAGACTTTTGTTCATACAGATTTTTGCTACCTGTTATACTAATAATGTTATATATATAATAATAATAATGTGTATATATAATAATATATTATATATCTATTCAGACACCCAAAGAAATGGGTCTGCAAATAGCATGCATTATAAAGCAAAGGAAGATAAATCTTATTTAGAAGAAGACTTAGGGAAAGTAGACTTGCAAAAACAATGAAAATTCTAACATTTAATGTAGGCATGAAGATTTTGTATCTTCTTTTCTAACTTCAGAGAAGATTCAATTTCACTAGACACAACTAACCATAAATATTTTGATCTCCAACCCCCAACCCCTAGTTTTTCAGTGGTGAATTTTAGTGGAGTTGAAAGCCTTACTTTAAGGAGTCATGAGAAAGAAGGGAAAGCCAGATCTATAGAGTCTGCCTGAGTTTCTTTTGGTACAAGTAACAAGCATAGACCTGGAAGGCAGCCCCTTCTCTCACAATGTATCCCCTTGAGATTGACATGTATAAGGTATCTTCTATACCTCCAGACCAGCAATCCCAACACAGAGCAAGTTGCTTTGTCATACCTCAGCAATTTGGAGGCAGTGACCCTACAAATTCTGAACTGAAGGCCTCTGGATGCATTGTTAAAGAAATAAAGTAAAACAAAATCTGCCTAAATCAAAGAGATTGTTCTCCTCAGTTATTCAGTTAATCATGGTATTAACTGGATTAATGAAATTACATAAATGGCAAGTAACTAGTTATAAATTTCCTGGGCAGTTATATTACAAATATCACATTTCCATGATGTCTTGTGAATCTTCTACCTATGTCAGGCATGGGAGCACATGCCTATAGTACCAGGTACTTGGCAGACCAAAATGGGAGGATTGTGAATTCATGGCCTGCCTGGATTACTTGATGAGAAAGTCTGGCTAAAAATACTGGGAAAAACAAAACAAAACAAACAAAACAAAACTCAAAAATCCCAATACCAAAAACAACACTAATAAAGCAAATAAATTCAATTACATATACTCAACAAACTTTAAAATAAACCTGATAACTAGAAACCCAAATGTGAAACATGGATGGATAAGTGCCTCGCTAGAATTCAGGTGAATGAAATTTCAGCATAATTGCATGAACACCCTACAAGCCTATTTGAAACTGTGTCAGGAAGTATAGCATTGGCCCTGGCTAAGTGAGCCTATATTGAGTTACTGATTAATTGATTGCATGTGTGTGTGTGTGTGTGTGGTGTACTGTCTCCAATATGATATAAACTCTATAAAAAGAAAGGCTTCTTGTATATCTGTAACATGAACAAAAGTAGAAGACACTAACCAAATATTTGTTTCCTGATCAGTAAGAATCAAAAATAAGAACAATCATTTCCAAGGACATGGCTCAATGGTAAAGTGTTTTAATGTACATGTCCAAAATCCAATAGTCCCAACATGTTCATGCTTATACAGAGGTAGGTTTTACACACACACACACACACACACACACACACACACACACACACTTTGTGCTGATGAAATGGTCCTGTTGCAGAGTATTTGCCTATCCTATATGAAGCTCTGATGTTGACTTCTGAATAGATAAAAATAGATAGATAGATAGATAGATAGATAGATAGATAGATAGATTGCCAGAAATGTTTCTGTGCCCCTTTACCATCTCCAAAAGCCCCACTCATTCTCCCTCTCTTTAATGTCTCCTCAGTTGCAGAGAACATATGGCCAATTCCTTGTATTTGTCTCTACCTGATTCTCATCTCTATGCTCATCCATATCCACTGATTACATCTCAATGACATCCTCTGTTCTCTAATATGTCATCACCTTTGAAGACGGTCTTCCATTGATTATATAGTCTTTCAGTTGCTGAGACCATGTTTCCAGCTTACTGCTTTATTTGCATTTAACCTTATCTCAGAATGCATAAAATCCAGTCCCCTTCTTAAAATAATTTTAATGTGGGTCTGAGTTTTGCCCTGCCACTGGGGTGTGGGAAACATCGCTGGCTGGATGAAATGCAGAGACATTGACCGTGTTTACCCTGTGTTGCCATCACATACTGGGCTTCAGGTGGTAGGAAAATACAGCCTAGGATGTGTGAGGCTGAAGCTGGGGTTCACTAACTCTTGGGAATCCAGTCGCTGCTGGGGTGGCATACACAGTAGTTGGAAATAAGGTTGGTGACGGGTTGGCTGAGGATTCCAAAGAGCTGGGAGCCATGGAAAGTGACAACTCCAGCTTAGTTTGGTTATCTCATTTTTGATTGTCCTTAGCTAAGCAATGGTTGACTGAAAGCACAAAGAGGCCTTCTACAGGAGACTTAGGCAGCATGTTCTTCAGTTGGTGAAGGTTTTCTTTATTCTCCCCACAGCAATCTTTGATTAAAGAGACAGTCCATGTTTATCCATACCTTTTATTGATTGTTAATTGTGGAACATGGATACAT
This sequence comes from Mastomys natalensis, assembly GCA_021653895.1. Classification (NCBI taxonomy): domain Eukaryota; kingdom Metazoa; phylum Chordata; class Mammalia; order Rodentia; family Muridae; genus Mastomys; species Mastomys natalensis. The sequence goes on from JAJTUV010001686.1 coordinate 55,889, forward strand.
ACCAACTCCTCACAGTAGACCAGAGATTAAATACCTTTTTTAGGGGTTGGTGGGGATGTCCATGAAGGGAAGAATATTGACTAAACCCTCAGGGCCTTTAGATATTGTATTATCATGCAGAACTCTGTTTTGGGCTATGTGACCACAGGTCACATTTCCTTCTGTGGGAAGTGAGGCATGTGTTCCAGGCCTGGAATCTGGTAGGGAGCAGGTGGATGCCTGGATACCAGGGAGTCTGAACTCACTCAACTGTACCAAGTTTCCTGGCATGTTTGACTGTCCCACAAGTTTAGTTACTAGTAAACCAAACTAGAAAGGGAAAACAAACTTGCAGCATGGTGTCTTAGTTAGGGTTACAACTGCTGTGATGAAACACCATGTCTATAGTAACTAGGAAAGAAAAGGGTTTACTTGGCATAGTCTCACACAGCACTGTTCATCACTGAAAGAAATTAGAATAGGAAATCAAACAGCGCAGGAAACTGGAGACAGGAGCAGATGCAGAGGCCACAGAGGACTTATGCTTACTGACTTGTTTCCCATCTCTTGTCTAGCCTGGTTTCTTATAGAACACAAGACCACCAGTGCAGGATTGGTCCCATCCAAAATAGCATGGGGCCTCCTCTCATCAATCACTAATTAAGAGAGCTCCTATAAGCTTTCCTACAATACATGGAGGTATTTCTTAATTGGGTTTCTCTCCTTTCCTGTATAGAATCCTAGACTGTATCAAACTAACATAGACTAACCAGCACACAATACCAACTCTAACTGAGCAATTAATTCTCAGTCAGCGGTGAACTTACTACAGATAAGAAAACGTGACAAAAGCTATGAGAGTGAATACATGTGGGAGAACCTAAGATACCTGTCAAACTGACTGTGAGGGCTTTTCACAAGTCTGTATTTGAGATATCCTTCATTCCTCAAGTTCATCTTACTGATGTTTAGCAGGCTGTCTCTAAAATATTAATTTCACCAAAATTGTGACATATGATTTCCAGTAAATTCTCAGGGATTTTGATATATTATTATAGTCTTCCTTACAAATTTCTCTTGAAATAACTGCCTTTCTTTTAGTCTCTGTTTCCTAAAATGGAATATAGAAAGTTTTGGATCTGAATTTTGAGATCAGAAAGAATTCTCACTGAAATACTGGCTCCTCTGCTTTCACACAAGAATTCCTGACCATGCAGCTAAGAGATGATTCCTGTTTTCTGTATTGGTATATTTTTAGGATAACATTGATTAAAAATCGCAGCATAAAATACAATGTGCCCTGTGAAGCAAGGACTCAGCAACATATAGGAACCACTTTTCTCAAGGTTCTCTCTGTCTCTCTGTTTCTGTCTCTGTCTGTCTGTCTCTCTCTCTCTCTCTTTCTCTCTCTACCTTACTCTTTCTCTTGTAGGCTGTATCTCTCTTTCTTATGGATCGTGATTAACTGAGTAAGGGAAAGCAGGGTCTGTAGTTATGTGGATGATATATATGTGTAATTGAGTATGTTTGTGTATGCGAATGTACATACCCTGGTGTGTTTGAAGGTCAGAGGCCAGCCTCAGGCGTCAACCCTACCTTCCATCTTATTTGAAAAGGGATGTCATTTCAATTATAGAGATTCCATGAAATCTAATGCTTCTGTTTCCCATCTTCTGGTAAGAGTGCTGGGATTGCAGAGACATGCTTTCAAGGCTGTTTTACCTGGGAATGCAATCTTAAGTCTTCATGCTTATGCCATAAACATATTACTCACCCTCTTCATAGGGTCTAACTGCTGTGAACAGACACCATAACCAAGGCAACTGTTATAAAGACAACATTTAACTTGGACTGGATTATACATAAAGAGATTCAGTCCATTATCATCATGTCAGTAGCATGGCAGCATCTAGGCAGACATGGAGTTGTAGGAGCCTAGAGTTCCACATCTTGTTCTAAAGCAAGATAACAGAAGACTGGCTTCCAAGTAGTTAGGGTGAGGATTTTAAAGCCCAAGCCCACAGTGGCACACCTACTTCAACAAACCACACCTACTCCAATAAGGTCACATCTCCAAATAGTACCACTCCTTGGACTAGACATACTCAAATCACCACACCTACTGAGCAATCTCTATAGTTTATCTTATGCTTTTTTCATATTGTATCTACTTTTTACCTACTGACTGTAAGGCCCCTAACTCATCTCTAGCACTTCTTTCTTTTTTTCCTCCTTCAAAATCATTTGCCTTTGAAGTGAATGGGCACTTCCAGCAGAGGGAGGAGATATGACTCAGGAGTTCAGGACACATGACTCTGTGTTGTTTCCTATTAGTTAAACACTGGATCAATTGCTATGCAGCTGAGTGATGAAGAAAAAGAGAAAAATGTTTGCTATTTGACTTTATAGGAGGACCCCTGTGGTTCTACAAGTTTGTTAACCTTAATTAACTTGGCAGATTCACGTTTGACATATGGCAATGTGGAAGGTTCGTCACAAAAATTGAAAAGATCATCTTACTAATAAAGTTTAACACAGCTAGCAGGTGGAGAAGTCTGTTGGAATACTTTGGGAATGAATTTAATATAAAATTACAAATGTGATCATGCACTTAATCATTCCTGAAGAAGGAGACAGATTAATGATGTGTATGTATACACGCCCAGAATAAATGACACCAAGAAATATATTTATAGCTATATTTTTAGGATAAATGTGCTTAAGGGTTGGAAAGATGACTCAGTTGTAAAAGTTCTGGTCTTGAAAGCACCTGGAACAAAACTCAGTCCTAAAATCCTATGTAAAAGTATTTGGGCATGGTAGTAGAAATTTACAATCTCATTTCTGGGGAGACAAAGACAGGCAGCTCCCTGGAGAATGCTGCCCAGTCAGTGTACAAGTTTGAAGCCAATCTAAAAAAAAAAATCAATCCAAAACAATAACAAAACCAACCCAAAGGAAAAAAAATATCAGTGTAAACATGATGAAAAGAACCTGGGTATAACAGCCAAGATGGTCCTTTGTTCACTCAATGAATATATACACATGCACAGAAACAAACTCACATATCAACACTCACATAAATAGACATATATACAAAACATATTTCTATGTACACATGGTTATATAAAATTTATATTTACATTGATCAGGTTTCATAAAAAGTTATTTTGATATATTTATATGTGCATGACTATCTTGTTTACATTTTATCTATGTAAGTATAGAAATGCAATTAATTATGAAGGTCAAATTTGTTCGTCTAACAAGATCTAGAAGTACATCTAGAAATATCTGCAAGAGAGATTTTAGATTGATCTAATTCAAGTAGAAATACTTATCATAAATGCAGGCTGTACCAGGTCATGGTCTAGGACCCAGATAGAATAAAAAGGAAACACTAAGCTGAAGACCAACATGTACCTCCTTGTACTTGCTGACTTTGGTTGTGATACAATCAGCCGCCTTACATTCCTCCTGCCATGCATTCTCTCCCATGATGGACCATGCCACCAAACTGAGACAAAATTAACCTTTCTTTCCTTCCTTTTGTCAGATAACTTTTCATTGCATAGGGAAAAAAAGTGGTGAACACATTATTTAAAGCAATACCAAAAGTGTAAGAGCAGATATGGTGTTAAATAAAATATGAAAGTACAGTGTACATGGGACATTCTGTAAATTATTTTTTTTAAAAAAGGAAAAAACACAGTCTTTTGTCTGTACAAGTGAGGTACGAAGTTCTGGCTTCCACTGCAGTGATCTTCAGTTCCATTACGGAATGAGAATGTATAGCATTTCATGAACATATCTGATTGAGCTCCTTTTCTGTGGAAGCTTTTACTAATGCTCAGTTATACAAAGAAAAACTCACAGAACTATGTCTGAGGGACCCACTAACATGAGCAATGAAAGGAAATGAGTTAGCAAGGAAATAGTGTTCAATATCCACAGTGGTTTATATATGAGAGCTTGTATTATTGGAGAAGAGATCCATTAAGGGGGTGCTTTTAGCTTCCTAGCTCTCTGACCTGAAGCAACATAAATATTTTATAACTATAAGTCTCATGTAAGATATTTCCAAGTGATACCATAATTATTTTTCTAACCTTGGGATGATGGTATGGATTTGGTGTTTTGTGTGTGTGTGTGTGTGTTTGTGTGTGTGTGTGTGTGTGTGTGTGTGTGTGTGTGTGTGTGTGAATGTGTGTGAATGTACTTAGGACTCTGTGCATATAAAAGTGAATGGTCAACGTTGGGTTGGCTTCAATGGACAATTCAATGTTGATCATTGCTTCTTTTAAACTTTTACTTCCATTTTTGTATGTATGGACATTGTGTGCATACTTATATGTGCACTACATGCATGTCTATTTCCTTAGGAAATCAGAAAAGAGAGTTAGATCTTCTGGAATTGGATTTAGATTTGTTGTGACCCAGTATGTGCATGCTAGGAATTGAAGCCAGGTACTCTGGAAGAGGACCAAGTATTCTAAACTACTGAGAATTGTGTTCAGTCTTCACTTCAAGCATCCTTTGAGATGTGTCTATGTTGTTTGTCTCAAATCTTTGCCTCTTTATTGTTTAAAAGGAACTGCTTTTCTATGCTGGGAATCATCTCAGCTGAACAGTTCCTTTGAAGTCTTGTCCAAAACCATCACATATTTTTATGCATTGTTTGTAAACTTCCAAAATATTTTTTCATGAAATCAATTGTTAGAGAAGGAGACCAGAAGCCAAATGCTTTATTCTTTGAGATTCACAACCATTATGACGACCCAAGTCATGTTGGCACAAAGGAAATAAATGTCTCACAGGTTTATTTAAAAAAAAAAAAAAACCCTGCCCTACCTAGCATTTTTCTGGAAATAGTGAATATATATTCAGAAATAACTTTGTCCTCAGGGAACAGAAATAGGCAGATAAATAGCTGCTAGCACAGGCATGGGGCTAGCTATAGGAATCTAAAAGTCAATTCTCTCAGGAATGCTTCAAACTCCTATTAATTCTGGGGAAGCCAGAGGCACTGGATTTTAGTAGTTGGAAATAGGAAGTGCATTTTTTCTTTGGTTGAAGTGGAATACCTGCTTCTATTCTATTCAAGTTTCAGAGCAGCATTTCATATAATTTAAAAGAAGAACCTGAAGGAAGATTGCTCTTGGGTTATGGAATTCAATAATAATGTGTGTGATCTAAAAAGTGTTTCAATTTTATTTATTGTTCTCTTCCCCCAACCTGTGTGAATGTGTACATGTGTGTGTGTGTGTGTGTGCGTGTGTGTGTGTGTGTGTGTGTGTGGTGTGTGTGTGTGTTTATCTTTTTAGGGAGAAAAAAAGCAAGCTTTCCCACTTTGACAGGTGGCACTGATGTGTATTTGACAGTGTGAATATGTGTGAATATAAGAGACTGAATGTGGACTCAGGTTCTTGAAAACCCAGTGTGAGGACCTATGATTGAGAGGGGTGTGAGAGGAACTCCAAATTTGTGTATGTTTGTGTGTAGGTGTGTGTGTGTGTATGTGTGTATAGAGGCTAGATAAAGGCCTGTGTGCCATAGTACCCATGTAGAGAGTGTGGAGATGAAACAAAATGTGGAATGGGTTCTCTTCTTCCATCTTTATGTTTGTTTCTTGTAGTCAACTCAGGTTGTCAATCTTAGGCAGCAAATGCTGTCCCCCAGGATCTATCACCTAAGCCCTCACCTCATTTTAAGACAAAGTCTCTCAAGATTAAAACTCAACAAAATGCATTATATGGCTAAGGAGAGAGATTCAGGGTTCATCCTGGTTCTGCCTTACCAGTCCTGGGATTCATGCGCATTTCACTGTGTCTGGCTTTTTCATGTGGCCTCATTGCTTAAATGCAAGTCCAAGGACTTGAAAGACAAGTATTTACCCAAAGATTCACCACTCAAGACCTATCTCTAGCATACTTTCCAGGAGGAGCTCTGACAGATACAAAACTCATAAGAGCCAGTGACATCAATCCTCTGGAAATAAGCAAACTGACAAGAGTCCCAAAAACTAAAAAAATAATAATCTTAAAAGTTTACCTAAATATCAGTGAAAACAACCATGATAAAACAATAAAAACTCAGAACAAACAGAAAAAAATCAAATTCTCATTCAGAATGATCATATCAACACAAATTTCACATTCAAATTTGAGTCTGAATCCTGCCTTTGAGAAACTGACACCACAGAGGACTCGATAATCTTAGAGGATTTTGCACAAACTAGTTCTGAGCACACCCTAAGACTGTGTGGTTAAATGGATCACTAAAATTACTATGGCAGAAAGACCTCTGCTTGTAGAAACAGCCAGTCATTCTCAAATTGTGCTCAGACTGACACAAGTTATAACACATGGGTAGGGGCTGGAAAGATGACTCAGTGATTAAGAGCACTGACTACTCTTTTAGTGGTTTGGAGTTCAATTTCCAGCAACCTCATGGTGGCTTACAACCATATGTAATGGGATCTGATGTCCACTTCTTGTGTGCATGAAGACAGCATACTTATATACAGAAATAAATCTGAAAAAAGAGTAGAAAAAAGAAATTAAGAAAGAAAGAAGGAAGGAAAGAGAGAGAGAGACAGAGAGAAAAGAAAGAAAGAAAGAAAGAAAGAAAGAAAGAAAGAAAGAAAGAAAGAAAGGAAGGAAGGAAGGAAGGAAGGAAGGAAGGAAGAAGAAGAGAAAGAAAGAAAGAAAGAAAGAAAGAAAGAAAGAAAGAAAGAAAGAAAGAAAGAAAGAAAGAAGAAAGAAATACATAGGAAGTCTGAGGGATGTACAAGACAAGCATGAGATATGTGAGAGAATGGCATTCTCCCACCAAATGATCTGACTTTCATATTTTGCTTACCAAGTCAGCAAACTCTGGAGAACTTCGATGAAACCAGAATTGAGATAGTCCATATTTTGCTATGGAAATCACCAACAATGATGTCAAAATCAAATAAAAAACAATAGCCACCTCTAATAATTAACAAATAATAGATAATTCAAATGATGTGTAACCTTGAATATCTACCCTTTACACCAAACCTAAACAATTCCTTTTATAAATCCAAGTTACAACTTTATTTCCTGAACTCCTCACTTTCTGTCTTCTTCATGTGTATATGTATGTAGATGTGAGTGCTTGCTTGATCAGCATGTGTGGATGCACATGTGTTTGTGTGCTGGCTTATGTGGGCCTAGAGGTTGATGTTGGTATTCCTCCTTCATTTCTCTTCTATCTTATTCTTTGAGACAGTTCTCTTAGTTGAATCCAGAGCTCACCAAAACTGCTGGTTTCACTAGCCATCTTGCTCCAAACAGTTTTTCTGTCTTCTCAGGCTGGACTTACAAGGAGGATACCATACTGAACCACCATTTACTTGGTTTCTGGTGGTCTCCACTCTGTTCCTCCTGCTCATAATAATAATTGAGTAACTGCTATAGCTATCTTTCAGCCCCAAATTTCTTTAAGTTTAATCTTGTTTCGAACTACATTCAGAGAAATGGTCAAATGTTTTTGTATGAATCTTAACTTTGACATGTAGTGTGAACGACAGCAAAATCCTGTACATGTATATTGTAAATTCATGAAGCGCGCCTCTTTTCCAGAAACCAAAACTCACCAATCCTTTCTTTGACTACCTCTTCTACTAATCCCTATGCTAAAGATCAACATTGATGACCTCTCAGAAAGTCCCCAACTCTACTTCATAGAGGAATTCCGTAAAATTCTCTCATTCACTGAAGCTACAGTCCCTGCTTTTATCTGACTGGAGGTTTGTAAGGGGAAGGAAATTCTTCAAGCTGCTAGTGGTGAGGTAGAGACCTGTACAAATTTGACCTATGCCTTTATTTGCCAGTGGCAAAACAATCTAGACTACCACTAACTTGCTCATTCTGATTTGTAGCCCTAGTAAATAAATTATATCAAGAATAGGATAAGATCCAATGCAACACAGTACTAAAATTAACAGAAAAAGGGAAGAGGCACCTGAGATGGCTCAACAGGTATATATGCTTGCTACTTAGCCAGATGACTTGAATTTGATCACTAGAGTACAAGGTAGAAGAAGAGAATTGAGCACTATGACCTTTACATATATGCAATAGCATGTGCAAATCCTCAAAGAGGAAAAGGGGGAATTCAAGTAAACAAATGTAAAAAAAAAAAAAAAAACAAACAAACAGAAACTATACAGTAAGGTGGACTAAAAATTGACTTCACAGCAAGCAGATGCCTGGATTGGCTGGTGGTGTTAAATTTCACACACATAATCTGTTTAGTAGAAAGAGAAACAACAATAAAGAAAGCTAGTTGTTTTCTATGTTCAGCAACACAGATGGTGAGAGGAATGGATCCTGGAGAAGATACACAGGAAAAAAAAAAGCCATCAGCCATAAACACAGTAAAACAGGAGCAACAAAACAAATATAAAAGTAGCACAGGAAGCAGGGACAGTGTGAGGCTGGAGCGATGATGCCAGACCTCATCTCAAGTATCTATTTTCTGGAAAGTTCTCTGGACAGAGAGGGAGGGAGGGTGAGTGATTATGTGGCACATGTCTGATATGAGCAGCTCTCAGAATCTGGACAAGACAGAATTAGCAATGATTAAAAACATCCACTACTCTGCCTAGTGCTGGCTCATTAGGTAAAGTATATGCCATATATACATGAGAACATGAGTTCAAATATACACAGTCCACTGAAAACCAGAAATGGCAGTGCACATCTGTAATCCTAGGACTTCTAAAGGGAGATGGTAGGTAAAGACTGGAAAATACTTAGAAATTCATTGGCAGGCTAGCCTGGTTTACACTGCAGGAATAAAGAGACCCTGTCTCAAACAAGATGGAATTATTTTCCCCATTCATTTTGTGACATGTGCACACCTATTCCCACATATATTAATGTATACACACACACATCCACACCCCCACACACATGCATACACATATACATTGTCCAGTATAAGCCAGTAATTGTTCATACATTCGTACCTCTGTCCTTCTCTATCACCAGCTTAATCAGGAATTTCCTCAATTTTAACCTAGAAACAAGCCAGGAATAACACATGTTGAGGCAGAGTTGATTCTGCCCTGCTTGATTTCAGAACCTCAGTTTTCTCAACATACTTTCTAACAGAGACCTGGGCAATTGATTACTGGAAGAATAAAAAGCTGAGAGTTTTCTGGTGTGGAGGAAGACTGTTCTAAAGCACTGAACGTCCTTCCCCAGGAGTCATTTCACTGTAGATATCAAAACACAACTTTTGTCACTACACAAGTTAATTCAGTCTCTAAAAAAGTATGAGAAGGGCAATGTTCTCATGCCATTATCATGTGCTGGACTTTGAAAGAACCAGCTTAGTAGCATGTAGTATGTGCAGTTCTGTCTAGAGGCCAGGGATGTGGGCATGCAGGTTGTGGGAGAACATAAAATGATTGAGGAGAAACAGACCAGGAAATGGAGGACTAAGGGATGTTGAAAGCTCTCTTAGAGATATATCATTTTTACTCTAAGGGTTGGTCAAATAAGAGAGTGGATTTTTCTTCTTATAAACTTACAAACTTGAAATTACTCTAAGCAATAAGATGGATGTTTTGAGACACAGGCTTGTTATAGGTTCAGGTTGGCCTCAGACCCCAGGGCTCATGTGATTCCCACATGTAAGTGGCCAAGTTAGTGGATGATACATTTGCTTATTAACTGTGCAAACATTTTTGAGAGTAGTTAAAACCACTGGAAATGTTATGATAGAGGCTGTGTTGAATAGTATCAATATATAATAATTATGAATATATATCTTTATTCACATATATGTAAATACTGAATCTACTTGTGTGGCATGTTGATATATATGTATATGTATATTGTATATGTATATGTATATGTATATGTATATGTATATGTATATGTATATATATTAAAAACAGTATACAAATTTATATACATATATTTATACCCAGTGCATATTTATATGCAAGATACATAATCATGTATCAAGAAAGAATACCTCCTGCTACAAAAGCCAAATTAAGGATTATGATATAAAAAAATATTAAGCTGATCTTATTAAGAAACAATTTAAATATAAATGTGCAGATTTAGAAAAATATAATTAATAAAATTCTAAAGTGAACATTGTTAGTTTTGAAAGCAAATTAATATACAAGTATTTTATGAGTAACTTTCTCAAAACTAATAGGAGAAGAGGGAAAAATAGTAGTAATTATTAGTATAGGAAAATTATTGTTGCATAACTTCATGAATGTGGGTTTTCTTTATATACCTTTTAAAAGTATATGTTGTAAGGATGTCAACACTTTTAAACTGTAAAGCAAATGATAATACATTTATGAAATTCTGATGTCAAAGGTATACATAGATTCTAGAATTTGAAGCACTTTTATATAATTAAAAGTCATGGGCCAGGGCAAGTGTAGCCGCCTGCAGCACAGACCCACTGGGTGCTCCTCAAAGGGGGGCTGGAAATGAAAAAAAGGCACGAGGACAAGAGACAGATGAAGCCAAGACAAAGTTCTCTGATCAAGGCTCAAAGTTTAATACTCTGCTCTCAATTTAAAGGGAAAGCCCCAAAGGAACCCCTTTTTGTTTCAGCAGAGATGGGTGGGGGAACCCATCTTTTGCCACTGCCAAAGATCTCACAAGGCAACCTCAGCGGACAGTTTATTCTTCTAAGTTCCTGTAGAAGGTTGTATGTGCAGCCAAGGTGGGTAATTCCCCCTAGGTCCTATTATTTGGTCTATTGGTAAACAAGGTCTTTTAGGCCTGCTCAAGGCTGCAGGGGAGAACACAGGCAAGTTTACTTAAAAAACAAATGCAAGTGTAGTATTCATCCTTTAAACATGTGTGATTATGTTTGATAGAGGTACTTTTCAGTGTGCATGCATGTGGAGGCCCGTGGTTAACATCATGATTCTTCATCTCTCTATGCCTTATTCACAGGAGGGGTATGTAATAGTTTCATTTTGATGCTGTAATAAAGTACCTAAAAAGCAACTTAGAGGAGATGGGCTTAATTGATCTTACAATTCAGATTATACTTTATCATTGTGGGGCAGTCAATGCAGAAGCTTCATATCCTATCTGTAGACAAGAGAAATGAATGTATGCATGCTCACATGTTTGCAGTCTTCTCTATTCTTGCAGTCATAATTCATGGCCCCATGACAAAGGAATGGAGCTATGAGAGTGTGTTGGCATACTCATGTGATTTATTTGACAATCCCCTATAAACATGACCAGATAACAAACACAGGTCACAATACATCTAGAAACTCTCCCCAGATGAGGGTTAGCTTTATCCTGTTAACTAATGAAGCTAGCCATCATGCAGGGTCTCTCAGCTTAACTCAATGTGATACACTGAGTATCACCAGGTACAGCTGGGATTTTTCCTTTATGAAAACTGGAATTCCAGTGGGGATGCCATACCTGATTCATATTTACACATGTCCAGGGTATCAAGCAATTTCTGCTTGTGTAGCAGACACTTGGAAAACTGTGACTTTCCTTAGCCCTGACTTTGACAGCAGAAGAACAAATAGGCAAAGCTGTGGACGGCAATGTTGACCAAAAGAGACTCTGGCATTGGCTTATGTGACGGAGGGAATCACACTGTTGCTATTGTTATGAAGCAATGTAAACCATGGCAAAATTTGACTGACAGAAAACATTTCTGGATTATTTCTTCCCAGAACCCTGCCTCAGCATTTAGCATCCATCTTTCAAAAGCTTGACCTTCACCTTAAGACCAGTACAGAAAGGATATTTGATTGACCCTTAACTCTATCAGACAGGACTCCTAGGATACAGTTCATTTTTATCATCTGAGCTAGGAATGTTGAGAACCTGGGACAAAGGTACAAACTATGTGCATAGCTCAGTCCCCCAAACCCTTTCTATCTTGCAGAATGAAGCCAGGAGCAGGGGTGTGGGGAACTTTATACAGCATACCCCAGCCCATCATTCTGAGTTCTTTTGTCTTCCCAACATCTGGTCTCATGGGTTATTCAGTGCTATCTTATCTAGAGCAGAGCTTAGACTATCTGCATGCTGAGGCTTTGTCACACCAACTCTCTCTGCAGAATAATAAACAAAACAAGTACATCACATTGCTTAGAGTCAGAGTACCATGATTTGTGTATTCAGTAGCTACCAGAAGTTATTCTTCAACTGCCCTTGCTCAAGAAAATGCTTTAGTCAGACCATTGGGCAGCGGAAGAACATTCACACAAAAAGCCACCTGAAGCAACCTTTTATATTCCTGCTTTTACTCTATGCTGTTTTGAAAAGCAGTGTGATCCTTTCTATCTAGCTCTATAGAGCTAGGGGCATATTATTATAGTTCTCAGAAATTTGGGAATAAAATATATTAAACTTTGTAGTGTCATAACGGAGATGGAAATGGAAGTCACTGGGATTCCCAAATGGCTGATGGATCAGAGTGGGGCTACCAGCTCACACTCTGTATCATATTAAAGTGTCATAGTTCTACTGCACAAGTAGATCAGGGTAACTAATATAATGTTATTTAGCATGAATAGACACACACTTAGGTCTATGAACACTGGCTTTTAGATTGTCCGTTATTCCATAATTATCTATCTCAATGACTATATCCTACACTTCTTTTCACCATTGCTCTCCTCTTCTCACCAAACAATCCACTATCTTCTATAGCCCTCCTCTCATCACCCTTCACCATGGAGACTGGGTGGCCATTCACATGTTGTGTAGATGTCTACATAGTTCATTCTGATCCAGTGTGAATCCCCTTCCTGAACCTGCATCTCATCAGTGTGCAGTTTCACACCATAGATTCCTAAGAATAACTTCACTATTTAATGGGAAATAGACAGTCATAGCTATGAAATCCTCAACCTTGTTTTCACACAATGACAGTGGACACTGCTGTATGATTTAATGTCATTATCTCACTGACAGTCCTGGGTGGCACTCATTTAAGAAGTATCTGAACATGATGTTAGTATTCCCAAGGCTTCTTGAAGGCTCACATAGATGTTAAATTTGCCAAATTAACAAATCAAACCAAATTGGCCTTCTCCCAAGGCACTGAACCCAGAGGAAAACCAAGGTCATGTCAGTGCCTGAAATAGAAATAAATTCCATACCATTCCAGAAGGCAAGAGGAAAAACTAATGAAATGTAAAGCCAGCTCTGAAAGTGGGTTTCTTTAAAACTATCTTCTTCTACTGCATGCCTCAAATGACTCCTGTACTTCTCATCCTTAAATTGCAGTTATTTTTCTCTACTATATACTTCTGCCTTTTCTCTACAAAAAGTGTAGCATACAACCCATTACTCTACTGTTTGCTGGAGCCATTTACTGGACATTGAGACATAGATGCTTCATGGTCGGGCTTTGTCCACTACAGTTTCCATAGGCAGAAAAGAAAAAAGTAACTTTGACTGCCATAGAAAGGGCTAGTATTGGCTCCAGTGCTCCTAGTTCTTAGAACTAGACTCTGTTGCTCTCACTAAGGTTCCTTCACATTACCTGCTCAATCACGTGGAGCCTAAGTCCAGAAGAGCTCTTTCACCACCTCTTTCTCCTGTTTTTTAAAAGTAGAGATGGAAAAACAAGGAGAGGTAGTCAGGTATATTATTTTTATAGTAGACGATTTGTAAGTATCACTGGCTTGGGTAGTTAGTACTAAAAGTAGTTTTTTTTAGAGGTAGACAATCATATTATCAATTAGTGTCTTTTTTGAAATATAATCAAGCTGATGTAAGAGTGTTATTTTCTATGATAAATCATTTTCAAATAAATGTTCTTATATATGTTATACAAGAGTTTATGAAAAATCAATTCCTGAACACAAATTATTAAATTACAGGATATAGGTTTTACAATTTTTACAATATTGTCTTTAAAATGAAGCATCAAGATATACCTTCATTAATATTATATAATATGCAAATTTTCTGATATCCTCGTGTACTGATAATTACCCATATTTTTCCTCTTTCTGGGAAATGGAGCATTACAGTATTACTTTTCTCATCACTGTAACCATATACAGAAGAAAGAGTATAAAGAAAAAAATATCTATTTTGGTTCACAGTGTAAGAAAGTTTAGTCCTTGTTGCCTGTCTCCAGGTGTCAGGAATTATTTAGAAACAAAGCTTCATCATCACAGAAGCATGTAACGTAGGAGTTTCTACATAGTGGACAAAAGAATATAGGAGAGAGATTTTCAGGAAGAGTCCAGCTCAAGTAGTCTGCTTTCCAAGTGGACTGGGCCCCACCACATCAAACATCAATCATGACAATCTGATTGAAGTAATTCTTTTGATTAAGTTCCTCCTTCCCAGTGCCACAAGGTTGTTGACAACAAAACTTAACAAACACAATGGGGGCGGGGGATTGTGCCTTCAGTGTTTCCTGTTCAGTGGGAAAGAAGCTATGTTTGTGAATTAACCTACAGTACTATTGAGGAAGAACTGAACAAAAGAATCTGGGGTTCATTTGTAAGATCTAAAGGAGGATATTTATAGACTGTAACTGTGCTGAGAGATGGTATTTAGGTGTGCTGTGTGCTTGCTTCGAAGTCAGGTGAAGCAGTCTGCAAAATCTCCATCATTTCAACATACTGTTATTTTATACATTTTCTAGAAAGCTATGGGCTTTTATCTAAATCAGATAGGATGGAAATGATAGACCAAAAATATGACTTAATCCAAGTCAAACTTAGTGGACCACTGAAGTTGCTAGAGTTACTTATAGGAGAATAGATGACTCAGGTAACTGCATCACTGAAAATCCCAGTTCAGACAAACATTCTCAAAACCTGCATACATGACACACTTTGTATGACTTGCGGACACAACTAGCAAACAAAGAACCTTTATTTCCTAGGCTCCTGCTTCCGTTTATAAAACCTTGGGGAGAGACCCTGTTATTCTTGTGAGTTTCAGGGGCCATTTTTAGGCTGGTCAATTTTATTTACATTCTGAGTCTTAAGAGTCTCCCTTCTCTCCTCAGAAGGTGGGCTTAAATTAAAAGAAATACTTACACTATATTTGTACAAATATCCATTTGCACCTCAAATTTAAGATTTGTTAACATAATATACAAGTGCTTAGTTTGTGATTATGCTATAGATATGTTTTGTGTCCCCAGCTGTCCTTGTTATTGTAGACTTAGTCCACAAGGTCTTAAGAGTGTCTGTGAAATCTTTAAGTTGTTGAATCTTTGAGGGGGGTCCTTGACTTCAAACCTGAGTGATGAATTAATCTTGTGAACTTTGAATTTTCAAGAGAGAAGTGTTACAAAAGCACAAAGCTGACAATATACCCTCTGTTTTCTCAGGCCAGGTTCCTGGAAGTGTTCTGTGATATGAAAAAAAAAATTTCAACCAGATTCTATCATTATGTCTCAAATCTTTTTATGAACTTTATTGGCACCAGGATTTCTGTTGTAGCTTCAAAGAAGCTGACTACTACAGCTTGGGTTTGAGTAAGTAATAAGCTTATTAAGTGTTAATTATTCCTAAAGTCACTTCCATTTGCTCATAATCTCTTAAATAATAGATATTGATATGTCTATGATATTGGCAGGACTATTGATTTCAGTTGCTTTCTCTTGATGTTCTTTAGTCTTTCCTGGGCAAATGAAATAAAAAATGATATTGCTAGAGACATCAGAATTAAATAAAAATACTCCCTCTTCAATCTTTCTCTTCCTCCAACCAAGCATGGGTGAGATTGATCCACATTCTCTCCCAACTGGCTTCCAACTGGTATAAATGAAGAATTTTGTTTGTTTTTTTATTTATTTTTTATTATTTTTATTAGTTATTTTATCTATTTACATTTCAAATGTTATCTCACTTCCAAGTTTCCCCTCCACAAACACCCCATCCCATTCACCTTTAGCATTCCCCTAGATTGGGGCATTGTACCTTCACAGGACCAAGACCCTGCCCTCCCATTGATGCCAAATAAGGCCATCCTCTGCTACATATGCAGCTGGATCTATGGGTCCTCCATGTGTATTCTTTGGTTGGTGGTTTAGTCCCTGGAAGCTCTGGGACTAAACAAACAAACAAACAAACAAACAAACCACCACCACCACCATCACCACCACTACCAACAACAACAGCAGCAGCAACAACAACAAAAAAAATCAATAACAACAACAACAACAAAACACCCTGAGGTATTTGGATGCAGGTCAAGTGACTTGATTCTTGTAATAATTGCCACCTAATTAATAATTTTGTCACCTAAGACACAAAATAAACAGTTTTGAGGTAGTTGGGGTAGCAAGGTTTTCCTTTCTTTCAACCATTTTCAGGCCAGTGTGGACTATATATTTGTTAGCTCATAGTGCACCATCACTTCAGGAAATTATCAGTGTCCTGTCTTCCCAAGAATGTGAAATACAAACACAAAATTCCAGTTTCTGTTTCCTGAAATTTATAATGGGAAACTGTTGGGGAATGAAGCCAATTGTCCCACACTATTCAATATGTAGATGCACTTCAGATAGCAGGACTGTTTTTACTCCTTGTGACATGGTTGTGATGAGATCTAAGTGGACAAAGCACTAATCTATGAAAGAAGACAACCTGAGTTTAGTTTCCCAGAATTAATGTAAAGCAAAGGCAGGTATGGCATGGTAGTGTGCATTTCTTAATGCCAGTACTAATGAGACAACGCAGGCAGATCCGTGGGACTAACCTACTTCATGATTTCAGCTCAATGAAAGAGCCTGTCTCAGAAATCAAGTTGGGGACAACGACAGGATGACCTAAGCCATTACAAGGTCCCCTTCAATTATTGGAGGTCAGGCCTCTATCCCTGCCTTCGCAAGAATAGAATAGCCAAGGCCCTTCTATACTTAGAGAAGGGAGGAGATGTCAGGAGTAGCCTTACATATACACTAAAGGCCTAAAATCAGCCTTAGGCCTAAAGTCAGCAATAGCCCTGACATATATGCATGCTACCACCAAGTCTTGGGTCTCTGTGGAAAAACACTGAAACAGCAGGCTATAAGCTATTGTAAATAGGCAGCTTCTGTGGAAATTTACCAGCCCAAGTAGTAATAGGTCTTATAAATAGGCAGCCTCAGTGGACAGTACCAACTTACATAAGGACAAGAGAATCATAGGCAGAGTCATAGTGACCTGTCCCCTGAACCTACACCCAGCTGATACCCTGTTCTGAAAGGTATCTGTACTCCCCCTGAACACCTATGCTTCGGTGCCATTCCCTTCCACACATCCTGTCTTTTTGTGTTTATAACCCTGTGTAAATAAATAAATTATGATGTGATTTAAATAACTAAATAAATTTTAAAAAAAGAATAAAAAATACAGGTATTCTGAAAAAAAATAATGACATGTATAATAAATTGGTCCAAATGCAAAAAAAAAAAAAAAGAAATCAAGTTGGGTGGTGTCCCAAATAAAGATAACCATTCATATAACCTCTCCACACATGCACAAAAGTATATAGACCCATGCACACATGCATGTGCACACAGACAGCTGAGCACATACTTTAGATACATATCAATAAACACATATTCAGATGGAAACAGATGCAGACCCAAGTGAATAACCAGTTTCTTTCATTTAGTATTTCTGTTCTAGTATTTCAAGGCACTTATATATTGTGATCACATATCTAGATAAAGCAAATACAACAACCATTAAAATTAGGAGGAGCGTTGTCTTCTCTGCATGTTTTTTATAATTCTTTTAAATTTTATTTTTTTTAAAAAATAAATTTAAATGGTTTTCTTGTTCCTTCCCTATGTTCTTTCTTTCTTTACTTTAGGAAAAAAATATGTATGTTTTAATTTCCAAGTTTACCCTTGAACCACTTGAGGTAGGTAGTCTTTGTTTTCTTCTTCTTCTTCTTCTTCTTCTTCTTCTTCTTTTTTTTTTGGTTTGGTTTGGTTACTTTTTGTTTGTTTGTTTGTTTTGTTTTGTTTCAAATTTCAGGTACCAATAATCAGCATATAACTGGGTGGTCTTCTGGAGTGGTAGACAGACTTCAGCTTACAAAATATCAGATTTATGATTACATCCTGAGGTTCCTGGCTATATAGGCTGGAGAGTTCATCTAACTGGAGACATAAGAAACTACCTGCTCTCTAGTGACCTCTGTGGTCAGACTTTGAGATACATAGTAATGGAAACATTTTCTTCATATATACTCTGCTACTTTCTATTTATGCCTTTGAACAAATGTGAGAAAAATACATATATTTGTTTTGGTAATTTTATGTAGTACTGAGAAAAGTGACAATTTATTTAAAAATATTTTTGTGCTTGACAGCTTCCAATGATCAGTGAAGTTAAAATTAAAACATTTAACTGGACTGTGAAGTTTAAACAGAATTTTGGAGAGGCTGAGTGTGGAACCCACAATAGAATGTTTGACCAACATGCATGGAAGTGTGGGATCCATCCCTAACTACTCCATACATGTTTTAACTTTTTCTAGTTAATGAACACAGTCTCATGTGGAAATATACCAGAAAAAAATCCTCCTAGTTAGAAGCAGAAGTTTTTACCTGAATCACATGTGGTTTCATAAACACTTCAACTTTATAGTAAGGCTTTAGGAGACAGTAGAAGCCAATGTGGCCTACGTGTCCCTAGTATACATTTAGAATGCATTATTTGGGTAAAAGTAGATATGTGAGGAATCATGTACAAAATTAGATGTACTGTATGGTAGAGTTTGAGGAAGATGGGTACAGAATATGTGTTCTTGACTCTGAAGGTGAGTTTCTCTGTAGACTTGGAATTCAAGAGGGGAAGAATGTTAAGAAAGTCCACAGCTGAATTTATCCACACAGGCCACATTCCTGCAGGAGTTCTACAATGTCTGAAACTCATGGAAGAGACAGGTCTATGGCCATACCTATAAAACATTACCCGGATTGGGTTACTTGAAGTTAGAAGGATCATACTAACTACAGCCCACAGCTTTCCAGGCTTAGACCTGAGACTGAATCAAAAGTAGAAACCAGCTTGAGCACCAGAATTAACCATTCTCTGTTTCCTAACAATGAATGTAATCAGCTACCTCCTGTTTCCAATGCTATTCCTTCCCTTCTGATAGACATTTCTTCAAACTATAAATGAAAACAAACTATTTCCTTTTTGAGTTTCTGTTGTTAGGTATTTTGTAACTGCAAATAGAAAGGCAACTAATATATAGTTTACTATAAAAAGATGTTTTTGCATTCACAAACACTATAGGAAAGATAGGTTCATAAACATATTGATAATGTATTCTGTGGAATTCATATAGCACATTACTAGGTTCTGCAGCCTCAGCAACAGCATTTCTCTATATGCCACATTCGACCACAATTACTCTCTCTCTCTCTCTCTCTCTCTCTCTCTCTCTCTCTCTCTCTCTAATCCATGTACACATGCATGGATGCCTGCATGTATACAAGCATGCACACATACCAGGAACTCAGCAAAAACTGGACCTGATTTCCATTTTCTATCTTGGGAATGTTGAGAAAGAGATATAAAAAAAAAAAATCTGTGGAAGGGATAAACCCGTAAGTGTAATTAGTTGCCTGAGAATTTGGAATCCTATAGACAGACTTAATAGTGGTCTTACAACAGACCATCTTTGTCATGCCAAATATTCAGATCATTCCAAAAGTGGTGCTCTTGCAGAGAAACATTCCTCTGACACTGGAGATAGGAGAACTCCATCTTTTTGTGGTTCCTGTTAATTAACTTGAATTATTGGATTAAGTATAATGTTACATAGGCATGCAATCAAAGTAAGGTGGAAGTTTATAACAAGGGAAAAGAGGGATGAGCGAATACTACCTATAGACAAAGCCTTCATTACTGACTGTGTAATCCCATTAGCAGTGATTCCTACATCTAGAGCATGAAAGCACAGGCTCACTGATTCTCAGGTTCTAATGTAAATGAGTGTAACTAGTTCTACGATTTAGATTAATAGACATGATTTAGATTCTCCCTGGCTCTAATGAGAACTGCATGTAATTATTATTATAAAATCTCCCATATGATACTTTAATCAGGATTATAGCACATTCATTTAAACAAAACAACAGTCCGTATAATTTATTCCATGTATTGTTTACAGAAGCACAGATGTTATGCCACAGGACTGGGGGAAGTGGAAACACAAGGGGAGCATCTCAGACTAAGCAATTGGCTGTTTTGACTTTTGTTTTGTTGGAGATCATTAGCATTCACATTCCAGCCAAAAATGTATTGTGGGACGTGCAAGTTTGGAGAGTGCCACATTCAGATCATGCTCTCTCTATGTCTCTGTCTCTCTGTCTCTATCTCTCTGTTTCTGTGTCTGTCTCTCTGTTCTCTCTCTCTCTCCTCTCTCTCTCTCTCTCTCTCTCTCTCTCTCTGTGTGTGTGTGTGTGTGGTGTGTGTGTTATGTGTGTGTGTGTGTTTGTATATGGGTTTGATGAGATTTGCAGGAGATAAAGTCCTTGTATCCTCCTTCTCAGCAGTATTATTATAAGTTTGTCCTCATTTTTGCTTTGGCTTTTAAGGGATGAAACTTGTTTACACAGAGTCCTTCAGGAAGTCCTTGGGCAGTGGAGAATACTGCAGTGAAGGGAGTTCATGGGCAGCAATGGAAATAGCAAGTTTTCATTTTTTTTACATAATTGCTGAACAGTCAGAATTTTACCAGAAAATCTAGAATTTCAAGTGTTTAGAACAAGAGTAACATTTTTTCCTTTTAAAGATTATCCATAAATCATTTGTAAACATTTCCAGATTGGATATCAGAATTCTTCAGAGAAACATATAGATAAACGAAAAATGAACAGATTCATAAGTAGATGATAGATAGATAGATAGATAGATAGATAGATAGATAGGAAGAAAATGAAAGAGAGACTTTATATATTTCTCAGTGAATACTGGATTTTAAGACAATTGACATGTATATGTAGAATAAACTAAAGTAAATGGTTGTAATAGAATTGACACATGAAGGCTCATTTAAGCACACATCAGCTGTAGCTAAGAGAATGAGCTTTCCCTTTTAGATTGTGTCCTGATGTTTTTCTAAGCTTGGTGACATAAAGGGACAGAAAGAAAAGCATCAAAAATTTTGATAATTCATGATACTCACAAATTATATCCTTAATAAAAATGTATCTCAGGTTAATAGATGGAGACAGAATTATAGTAGTAATTAGTTGGTTACATCACTTCTACTTAAAATTGAGTGCATGTAAGACATTTTATTAAATAAGTGATTTTTATATAATATTCAAGAGCATACACTTTTATGTTATGAAAAAGAAATTGTGGGCTTGGGAGAAATAAATAATAAAAAATAAATTATAGCAGAGATTAAGTATATCAGTCCAAATTCTTCAACTACTAAATCATCCTCTGTATCTTTGATGCCTTTACACATAATTTAACTCTCAAAACATTATATGAGCTACACAAAATTGCATATACTCTTGTTTTAGAATAGAAAATGGTTCCCATGGGCTTTAGTGACAGCACAAGATTATAGACCAAGACAACTGATTGTGCAAACTGGGGTTTAAAATGATGTATATAATAATACATATAATAATAAAATTTGACTCAAATCACATCATGTTTTTTCATAGTAAATAATGCCTGTTCTGTTAATCTCATCATACAATGGCTACTCCCATTCCTGCCAAGCCAGTTATGGGGTTCCACAAAATGTCCATACTTCACAGTTGGAGGTCAGCCCCTTATGCACATCATATACATATTGATCATCAGGGAAAGATTACAGTCTGATGATCAACTTCCTCCCTGTGAGACACTATATTTCTGTTTTTCCCATCAAGATGTTATTATCTCGCTTCTGGTGTTACCCAGGAGATGAAATTACAGGCTGCTGCAACCCGTGCTGTGTATTATTCCCGTTCTGGGAATCTAATGTCTAGTCTTCATCCTTGTGTGGAAAATGTTTCACCCATTGACTTATTCCAAAGAACATATTTTCTTTTCCATAGCATAAAATAGTTTTTGAATATAAAGTGTACTGATTAAATAGAATGTCTTATTGTATTCAGTGTATGCTTGCAACCATTCAGTCCTCATATAGAGGTAGAGACCTACACAGATCACACTTACTTGGATGTCATGCTGAGTGACAGAACTGTACATTTACCAACCCTATGCCAAAGTAGTACTTAAAGCAAAAGGAAGGAAAGAGGAAATAAGAAAATACACAAACTATACAGTAGTATATTTTTAGATACTTATAAATAAAAAGAAAGCTATAAAACCTGGATGGTCATTCCCAGAGGAACTATATATAATTAATGTTTGTTGAGGAGAGAGTATTTTCTTCAGTGGTTTAGCCATAAAAATTGTCACTGTTTCTAGGTTAAATACCTTCCACTCATGAGAATAAAAGTTACTAAATAAACTCAGTGAGTCTTATACAAAAGAAGATATTAATGTAGGAAGGAGACTTGATGAAAAAAATGTTTGCACAGGGAGAAGAAAGAGAGGAGGAATAAGAAGTCATTGTATAAAAGTATAAAACTACAAATTGATTATATTTTAAGGAAAGGAACTAAAGAAATGGCTCAACAGTTAAGAAACAGCAGTAGCTCCTCTTCCAAAGGACCCAGTTTGGTTCTCACCACCTTCATGAAAGATCACAATTATCTGTTTCTGAGGGGCCAGTGTCCTATTTTGGCCTCTCTCTGCATCAAGCACTCATGTTGTACTAATTTGTACAGACAAGCAATTTTTCATGCATATAAAATTAAAATAATAAAAAATATCCTTTAAAAAAACAGATGAATGCAAACAATCTATTTTAAATCATATGTATTTCTGTTCTTTAAAAAGTAAGATTTTTTTTTAAGCCAGCAATACTTGAACAGATACCTAAATAAAGTGAGAACAAAGTTTAGAAAAGGAGAATTTTTAGTAGAGAAGACAATCCACCATAGCAAGATGCCTTTCAGCTCTCAGATGATTTTCAAAGATGAAAAGGTGAGAGGAACTAGAGAATGGGCAAGAGGAATGTGGGAAGGTTAGACAAAGACATCACAGTAGTAAACAGGAATTACCAACAGTGTTTAACAATGCTATTCAGATGTCCTCCAGCCCAGCTGGGAGATTCTGTAGAGGAAGACCTTAGTTGGGGAAAGGGAAAGCTAAGGATTGCACTGAGATTCTTCATAAGTAAATAGGGTAACACTTTTGTGGCTAAAATACTGAAGAAAATATTCCCTTCCTCACTAAACACTAATTATCAATACTCCCTCTGCAAAGACCATCCAGATTTTATATGTATTTTTCCCATTTATGGTCATCTAAAATATATACTGCAGTACAATCTACATGTTTTCATATTTCCTCTTTCCTCCCCTTGGTTTTAAGTACCAATCAGGCATAGGGTTGGCATATGCACAAGTCTGTCTAGTAAATTTGATGTGTCAGCATCTCTGCATGAACATTGTATGGTTGTCAGCATCTAGTACAGCCAACATACTAGAACTACTATGTTTTCAATTCCACTAAAACATGTACTAGTGCTAAACACAGGTGTAAGGAGAGAATATTTTGAGGTAGATGCCAGCTAACCAATGGAAGTCATAGATCTTGGAAGAAATATTGAAAATTCTAAAACTCTGGTTACTGTTGAGAGGGGTTTTTCCTTTAGAAAAAAAAAAAAAAAACACACAGAGAGAGGATAATTTGAAGTTTAAAGAAAGAGGCTGTCTTTTTTTTTTTTTTTATGAAAAGAAATCAAATGCTATTTTTCATCATGTCATAACTCAAATTAGAAAAACCATAGGACTGGGGTGATGTCTCAGGAAGATATAAAGTATCTTCCACACAAATTTGAGGATTTGAGTTCAGACCCTAGACTCATATAAAAGTCAGCTTCAGTTGTATGTACCTGTAATTCCACCTAGGAAAAATAGGTCACTTAAGCTTGCTTTCCAGCCTGACAACAGGAATCTCTAAGCTTCAGTGTTAGGGAGAGACTACGATTAAAATGTATAGTAAAAATACATTAAAGTACAATTGAGAAAGAATCTTGAAATTGACTTCTGGTTTTCATGAACACATCCATCCATGTACACATATGGTTCAATACATGTGCTCACATGCACATGAACCAGTACAAACATAAGAAACTTGGAGAAATTTATTAGATGGCAAAGAAGACCTACCAAAGTGGCATGAAGGAGTATATAGTCTCAATGTTTATCTCAGAGGGGTATTGCTTTCCTGTAGTCTAGACATAAAGGAAAAATTACCTTGCCTTCAAAATGGAACTGTCAAACAAATTCATAATTTTCTGTATTAAACATAAGGATAAGAAAATGTTTAACTGTTGCTTGCTTAATTAGTGTAGAATGATCTCAAAAGTCAGCCTTTATCTCCAAAAGTACCTTGATGTACAATATATTAAGTATTCCGTATTACCCCTCAAAGCATGCTGATGCCATCCTGACATTTCAAGTAAAAAAAAAAAAAAAGAAAGAAAGAAAAAAAATTGCCAGCTGGTGGATAAGAGGCTTGCTTCCTGAGGATCTCCAGTCATGATGATTTCTCATGAATAATGTGATCTGTTGTGGTTACTATTTAAAATGGCAGCATCCAATCTGGCTTGTTGTTAAGGGGCCACCATGTTTCCGAGTAGGCAAGGCCTGAGGCCACAAGTGGTGGTATGTTCCTGCCGCTGCTTGACTCAGGCCGCCAGCTCAGGCAGGCCAGAAGCACAGGCCCTGGCACCCACAAGATGCCAGCATGAGAGATAGAAATGAGACACTAATGCTTAAAAATTATCCAATGACAGTATATATTTGATAGTGTTCAATTAACAATATGCCCACATAATTAGAGTTGTTTCCCAATATCTAACCTTAAGATATAAATCTTTACCCAGGATTGTCCTGGACCCATGGTTTCCATGGCTGCTACATCTCTCTCTTGTCTAGGTCCTTCTTTTCCTTCTCCTCTTACTCTGCTTCAGACTCCTCACTCCACCTGTCTCTCATACAGTCCGATCGCTAAGTTTTATACAATGTAATGGAAAGATATCCCGGTACATGATCCTGCTATTGCTATGCTTCCTAGACAAGAGGCAGTACATCAGCAATCTGGCTACAGCCTAAGACCAGTGTGGGTATCAAGTCTTTTGACCTCTGGTACAGCCCTGCCCAACCATTACTGAGTATATTCACATGTTCGAGATTCAGTTTTCCTTACTCTGGAGTGAAAGGAGGGCTGGGATTAATATCAGTCTTAATTTTAATGTTCTGTGATTCCAAATCATAAATTTCCATAGTAGAATGGCTCAAAAATGCTTCAGTCCAATAACATTTTACAGGTATACTGTCAATAGCACATCAGGATCCATTTTAATAAACTTTAAGAATAGTGTTTACTGTATACAAAATTTGGATTCAAGATACTGAGCCTTTCAATGAGATTTTTACCTCTGTGGTGATATTTGCATATATGATGTGGTAAAGAGGACTAAGACCCATATAGACAAACAAAGACATATGCTTAGAAATAAAGCCACTTGTCTGGCAAGATTACTCAGAATGTTAAGTGTACAAGCCTGATTACCTTAGTGTGATTCCTGGGATCCAGATAATAGAAGGAGAGAGCCAAATATCAAATGACATCCTGTGACCTCCACATGCATATGGTGGTAGGTATGCTTGTGTGTGCATACATACTAAATAAATAAATAGTTTTAAAGAAATATAGGTAGACTATAATAAGTCCACCTTAGGTTTTTGAGTCTTACAACCCAGTGGTAGCTAATAATTCCTTGCCTAGCCTCCTTTTTACAAAAGAAACAACTAGCATCTCTCACTTTTGATCATTTTAGATAAAATTCTTGCTTAAAAAGTTACTCTGTTTTTTCTAGATGTTATTTCTACTTTTCAAGCTTCATTTAACTCTATGGATAGGAGCATGATCGTAATAAACTAGGAAGATGCTGTTGCTTCAATTTTGAGTGCCAATGGCATCATTTGCAAAACTGTGATGGTTGAATCTGCATTGTCCAGATAACTGAAGAAACACTAAGCAGTAATCAAACCATTCTTTCTAGGTTGTGAGCTTAAAGCCAAGCTCTGGATCTAGACATAGGAAGAGTCCGGGGGGAATTTGACAGTTTTATACCTTGATTTACTATCTGTGTAATGAGGATAATAAAACAATGCACTCATAATTGTTACCACGGTCAAAAAAAGCAAGAGCAATGGGATGTTTGGTTCAATGCTAAACATACAATACATTTGAAATATATGCTGCTTATATATAATGAGGATTATGTTAGTTACCTTTCCTCTTCTTCTATTAAAACAGAAAGAAACAACTTGAGTGAGAAAAAGGGGGTTATTTTAATTCAGAGTATGAGGTTACAAATTCTTGTATCTGGAAAGTCACAGGAGCAGGAAGATAATTCAGATGGTCACATTGATGAGAGTTGAGAACCAGAGATTAATGCATGCTTGTGCTCATCTGAGGATCAAGCATAGACAATATTATCACCTATATGTTGCGTATTTACTCATGTCAGTTAACCTAGTAAAGATAATCACTCACAGGTATATGCAGAAGCCTTCTACTCAAGTGTGTCTAGATCTCACTGAGTTGAGAATTTGTATTAAGCAGCATAAGGGTTTACAAATTTTATTCGTAATTTCACTGAAACCTATTTCTTTATGAGGAAGACAAATCAAATCAAGTAAAAGTGTCTATAGAAAATCACCCTCTTAATGAAATAATTATAGGTCTCAACATTGATGCTCCAATTTTAATAGAGTTTCTTCGCTTGAGGTGTTCATATAAATGGGACATAC
The DNA here is from genome assembly GCA_021653895.1 of Mastomys natalensis. NCBI lineage: Eukaryota > Metazoa > Chordata > Mammalia > Rodentia > Muridae > Mastomys > Mastomys natalensis. The sequence goes on from JAJTUV010001686.1 coordinate 82,748, forward strand.
CCAAGCTTTTATATAATAAGTAACAGAGGATCCATGTCAGTGGACTTCTATATTACAGCCTCACAGGTCCTGGTAGCAGCTGAACATTTCTTTTATCATTTGTTCATTTTAGTTTTTTATTGAACTATTGAAATCTTTTCTTCTTTCTTTGTTTCTTTATTTTTCTTTGTCTCTTTCTTTCTCCCTCTTTCTTTCTTTCATTTATTTTTACCTTCATCTGTTATGAACACAGAGATGATACTCTTCCTACTTTTTGTTTCTTTAAAGAAGGCATGCCAAAAAGCAAGAAGGATTCTTCACTCAAAGAAAAAAAGAAATGCTTTTTAAATAACTGCATTGACACCTAAATGCTTGATAAATTTGAAGCCTTTCATAGTTGCAAAATCATCGAATAATTGTTGATCACATACTAATTACCAAGAGTTATTAGGAATGGTGGGCATGTGGCTCATGACAGTGTGCTTATTTGTATAGACACTCAAGCTATTTCTTTCCTAATCCATGTAGTTCTAAATGACATCAAGGCTTATTTTCCCTATTATAGCCTTGCCATTTTCTTATCACCATGTTTGTATAGATTCCATCCTACTCTGTACCATAGAGCATGAGACTTCTAATGGAGATCAAGTTTTAGTCAGCTCTGCTAATTTACTACTTGTGTCCACTTAGAATATTTATATCTCCCTGGCCCTATCTGTACAATGAAAATTACATGGTTAACTTCAGAACTGTTGTAGAAATCATAAGTGAACTGATGTGTTAAGCATTCATTAAACAAATTTTATCACTTGACCATGACTAGAAGGAGCACAGAGCTTAGCCATTTCTATCATCCAAGTTGCCTTTTCTAATTGCTATTTCTTCTCATCTTAATTTTTTGCTTATAATGAGTTATGATTTTAGTATTCTATCACTAATTTCTTTTGCAGGTTATTCAGAGGAGCCTTTTGGAAAATTGACAAGATTTCATACAGGTACTCTAAGGAAAAAAATGTATTTGTGTGTGTGTGTGTGTGTGTGTGTGTGTGTGTGTGTGTATTTTATATATATATGATAACACTTTGATGACAAACTTCCAAAGCTTTGATTCTCTTCTTCTAAAATCTGTCAACAATGATGGTTATTAATAAATCTCAAAGATCTAAACTGTGAGAAATGTAGAACTCAACAGAGGGCCTGCCTATGCAGGAGCAATGCTAATTACAATCATTTGTCTGAACAGCTTACCTTTTATACCTAATTACCATGCTTTGAAAGTACATTATGTATATTACTAGGTGTATGTCAAATTAATTCTGGTATAATTTTTATTTGATTATATCACTAGTCTTCACACCTGCATGGTTAGTTTTATAGTTTTTTGCTTCTCTGCTGTCATCAATAGATCATAACATAGGAAAAAGAAATAATGGAGCCCACGAACACCATGCAGAATAGGACTAGATTATGGAGCATCTACCACCAAAGAGTTGTTTAGGATAGAGAGGTAGGCCCCTCGATAAAGTTCAAGCAAGTTCAGATCCCAGCAGCAAGTAAAAGCCTCATATGCTTGTTTGTGTCTATAACCTTGGTGAAGAGCAGAAAGGTACAGGAGGATGGTAGGAGCCAAGATAAAGTAGTATGATTAAAGAAGATATCAATATTATGTTTCCTTTTCTGATTTGTTTTTGCCTCCATATGCATGCACACATATGTGCATGGCCAATAACACCACACCTTCACACACATTCAATCATATGCACATTTGCAATAAAGAAGTTTTTGTTCTTTATTCACTTTTATTTAATCCATTTCTTTGAAATGTCAGTGACATCACTGAGTGTCCCCTGTGAGCTGTGAAAGAAAAGTTAGAGTCACTGTGTCCAAACCTTTTGTTTCCTATAGAAAAATAAGTAGAAGATAGTGATAGTAAATAATTTTAGCAATGGCCAAACAATTGGTTGGGGAAAATTGGCACAAATTTTCAATTGATTTTCACACTGAGTAACACCAGGGGCTGGAAAACTATGACCTAGAGGCAAAATGTCACCTGCTACCTATGTTTTCAAGGAGAGTTTGACTGGAGTGGTCATGCACTTATGCATTTACATACTGTATAGTTTGCTGATCTAACAGAAGAGTTGAATAGCTTTGACAAAAAACATATGGCCTGAAAAACCAAGTGTGTTTATTGTCTGGCCCTTTGCATAAAATTTTCTGACCTCTGTTTAAGAAAAGAGAATAATTTTCAACACCTACTCACAAACTGAGATACATGCAAACTTTCTGTTATCAAATGGATAAAATCAACCAACATCAAACTACTACACATGTATCCCTTAATCAAGGCTAAAGTTTTACATATATATAATCATTACATATATTTATAAATATATATATATATAAACATATAAAATGGAATTTTATCTATCTCTATCATTATCTCTATCTTTATCTCTATCTCTATCTCTATCTCTATCTCTATCTCTATCTCTATCTCTATCTCTTCTTATTTCAACTAAGGAGTGTAAATTCATCCAGAAAAACTGTTAAAAAAAAGGAAATAGGAATGTTTCTGAGAATCATGTGAAACATGATTTCCATCAAGTTTTCTGTGACTGTTCCGGAGTTGTTTTATAAGGAAGAAATATTTAAGATTTACAAAATAACTTGGTTTATAAAGTGTTCACTGTATAAGCACGAGGGTCTTAGTTTGAGATCTGTAGCCAGGAAGTACATGCCTATAATCACCGTGCTATGGAGATGAAGAAACAAGGATCCTAGGGATTGTTGGCCATCTAGACCAGCTGATGCTCCAGATTTAAAGAGTGACCTGTTTCACAGAATAAGGTAAAGAGGGATACAAAAGGCATGCAATATTGACCATTGGCATCCATGAGCCATGTGTACATGTGTTAATACACATAACCCATGCAAACATAAACCTATAAGAAAGATGTGTTAGTATTGTACTATAGAACTTCCCTGAGTCAGAAGATCTTATTTCTCCATTCTCAATCGAAGGGCTAAGATTCATCTAGGGGAAGCTAAAAACTAGCAGATGATCTTCCTGAGATAATTCCACCATGGATTCAAATCTATGATGGATTTGCTTCTTTAGGTGAGGTTGAGAAGTTTAAATCTGAGGAAAGATTTCTGCTTTTAGTATGCCTTTTCTGTTATTATTAAGTATAGAACAATCATTAGGTTTTGAGCAGATTTTGCAGATCTAGAAAGATGTAGTAGAATTTTCTAGTGATGCTATACAGAAAATTAGATAATGATTCTATTCAATTCCTGACTTGATTCAAATTTGGGTTCAAGGAAAATCATTTATGTCCAAGGATAGACACAGTGTGCACTATGAAAAGGCAAGGTCATGAAAAAACTGTTTCTTTAAACTTTTATAGAGTATATTGTTATCATTCTTTCTAGACTCTGCCCCAAGTATGCCCGACTTACTATAAAAGGGGCTGTTGGTTCCCTCCCCACTCACTTACTCACTAACTCTCTTATTCTCTTACCCTTTCTCTCCCTTCTTTCCTCATTTCTCTTCTCCACCTGCTCCTTGTTGGCCTCTGTTCTCTCTCTCTCTCTCTCTCTCTCTCTCTCTCTCTCTCTCTCTCTCTCTGTCTCTTCTCTCTCTGTCTCCCCATTCTCTTTCTCTAATTCCTCTTCTACTCCCCTTCTTATGCCCTAAATAAACTATATTCTGTAGTATACCCATGGTGTGGCTGGTAGCTCTGGGCGGAAGGGTTGCCTCAGGATGGGCCTGCAAAAGCACTCCCTTACATCTCACCATACTAAGCCTCTACAAACGTATCCTGATTCTTTCTTTCTTTCTTTCTTTCTTTCTTTTTTCTTTCTTTCTTTCTTTCTTTCTTTCTTCTTCTTTCAAAACCCAACACCTATCACTCACCGACTGGAAAAGTAGAAAGAACTAACTGCTCTCTAAAAACCACTCTAGTCAAAGTTTCACAGGAACTTCACCTCTATTGGGTAAAACTCCTACCTCTGGCTCTTTTAGCATATAAGCTTTCTCCAAGTGATCTCTTTTAATCTCACCATTCGAGCTTAGTCTGGATGTCTGGTCCTAAGTCCTGGGTTTTTTGTTTGTTTGTTTGTTTGTTTTGGGGTTTTTTTTTGTTTGTTTTTTGCCTAAATACCCTCCCCTCTTTGATCACCTACTTACCCCATTACATTTGCCACCTATACTCTCTCATGGAATGGAACTTTGCTGTCCACCAGCTACCACAGCCACACTGTCCCATTTCTGTCAACATTGGTGATCAAGTTCTTCTTTTCTCTCCAGATCATCAGGCCCCACCTCTTTCTCCTAAATGGCAGGTCCCCTTCAAGTTCGTGCTTATGACTTCTACAGCTGCTAAACTTGACGGACTCTCTCATTGTATCCACCTGTCTTACCTTAAACTTTTCACCCCTCCACTTCAAAATGACTCTTCTTCCTACACTTTGACTCCAACAGAACACTGCTATCTTAAGCTTCAGAAGTGTTGAGACCACCCAGCTTGTCCCCAATCCCAGAAAATGAGATTCCACTTATGTAGCTGCACTGGATTGGAAATGGGCTTCTCATCCTCCCCCTGTTGTTCCTTTCCATCCAGGGTAGTCACCAGGGTCAGGAAATTGCTCCAGAGCAAGATGCCAAGAGCTTATCCAAACTGCTGTCATCCCTATATCCACCATTCCATCTAAATATTATGACTTCTTTGTTTGCTTTCTCTTTGATAAGACAAAAGATGATTGTAAAATATGGCCAGATGAATATAGAGGCTGCGCAGATTGGTCTTTCCAGATACATATGTTAGGATCATGAATCAATCACTTCTTCAATCAACAATGCAAGATCCTCTTCTTCTGTATTCAAGACCCATGGAATCTCAGGTAGGAAAAAAGCATTGTTGGTAAGCTCTATAATAAAACCAATCTGGATCTCCAGAATTACACTTCTCATCCAGAGAAAATATATCTCAATTGTCCAACTTCTAAGTATAAGAAAAATAGGAGAAGTAATCAAACACTCCTTTGAGGTCCTGACTTTCTTGACATCCCCCCTCTTAAAGGGTAATAACCTGTAATTTTGCCTTCTGCTTCAGGACCTGACCTCAGGCTACCAACTCCTTAACATCACTTGACATGGTCACTTTAAAGATTGCTGGCTATGCATACCCTCAGAACTAACTCAAAATTGCCACTTACAGCTTTACCAGTGATCCCGCTAAGCAACTTCATCTAACCTGTCATCATCTACCCCAACATCTGGGACATGTTCTGTAGGAACACTCATCTCCCTAGACTGCAATAGAACCATAACCCTTGATACTTCTTCTCTGCCACAGTGCCTTGCAGTGCAGAACATGCAATTCTCTGTGAAACTCAGTCTACCTGCCAAGTGGTCAGGAGTTCGCAAGTTAATGTTTCTTTGTACTGAATTAGGAATAATCCATGGAAAAGAGCCTGTACCAATCTGGGCTGTAGACACAATACCTGCCCAACATAACAAGAGGGCAGTTCAGGTTGTGTCATTCCTGGTCGCTGCTGTAATAAATACAGGTGCTAGATCTAGAATGGCAGGGCTGAATGGTTTGGCTTGGGGATCACTGCCACATCTATCCATCCATCTATCTATCCATCCATTCAAATGTATATGTTCGTTCATATATATGTTTATGTCTAGGTATACACACACACACACACACACATATATATATGCATAAATACTGGTTGAGTTGATTTTTACGACTGTCAGGCCCAGTCAGAATGTGGGTGTATGAATGCTTGAATGTATGTGTGTCTGTGCATATTTGACTGCATAAAGCATCTTAATTCTTTGTCTATTCTTCTGCTCTTGTTCACAGAGAGTTAACCAGCTAAGCCAGAGATGCTTATGGATGAGGCATCAGAGAAAGGAGCACCAGCAATAAATCCTTTTATTTAGTCACCAGCTGTTTTCCTTTGAGGTGCTAAAGGCACCTCAGTTGCAGAGAATGCAATTTTTGCCCTCAGAGGGACTCAGACAGGTCAGATACCACTACAAAGTAATTTAGGCTTGAGATAAGTAAATGTTTTGTAAGGAAAAGGCAATCCTAAATATCTTTCAAGACCAAGTCTTTCCACCCTTTCCCACTGATGCTCTTCTCCCTCTGTTTACCTCAAGAGAGAACCAAGAAAGAAGAACTTGAAACTGCTAGGGCTGCTCCCCCTGCCCCACATAGGCAGTCTATTATACACATACCTAGCATTCCATAGCTGAAACGTACTGTTCATATTTTCCTCTAAAATGAGAGATGTACATGTGTTTAATTTTACTAATACATATGGGATACTGATACCAATAATAACATAAGAAATACTACCTTAAAAGTATCAATATTTGTTAATCATATCAACATGACTGTCACAAAAATGATAATAATAGATATTATATATTACATATACCTTCTATGCTCATTGATATGGATGATAGTCTCCAAAGGACATATGAAATCATAAGAAACAGAAAAAGTTAAACCACTTAATATCAAGAGAAAAAAAACCTCCTCGCCTTGTGCAATATAAAATGAACAGCATCTCCCAGAGTCTTCAGTTCAGTAGCTCAGCAACAAGGCAGAGGCCACATTCTTTCAGGATTTCCCGATGACAATTTTCTCTATGTTTCCCTTCTCTAAGTTGGCAAGATTGATGCTATGACAATGTTTAATAGAAGACAATGATGTGTTTATTCTTTCATTCTTTTAAAACTTCAATACTTCAATGGAGATTCATCACCATCCCTTGCCAGTTTTAAGCTACTAGATACATGACCTTAAAGATGGCAATGGGATGTAGAGCTCCCAATGATGGTACACTCAAATAAGCTGTGGAGCAATGTGTGTGAGGAGGGGGAGGGCAACAACCATGGTGAAGCTCCTAAATCATGAGCAAAAGTAAAACTTATGTCTTCATAAATTGAGCCCACCAAAGATTTAGAGTAGAAATACATTTTTTCTTCTAAAAGAAAACATAATGATAAATTTTACCTGTACTATAACAATATAAAGAAAACATAAATATCTACCAAATGATATATTTAGTAAAAATACTAAGTGGATAGATAGTTTTAAAAAAGAAAAAGGAAATTAAAGTGGAAAAACCAGGAAACAAAAGAGTAAGAAGTCATCTCGGATTTTTGCCCTCAGGGTCCTATAAATAGCTTCCTCACCAGCGAACATAGAAATTAAGCTGAGAAGTCACAGGAGACATATCAGAGAATCTCACTGTGCATAAATTCATTCATTAATATAAAAAACTTATAGGATAGTGACAGACTCAGTAGAAAAAATACTTTCCATAAAACTATGAGGACCTGAATTTGAATCCATAGTATGCATGAAGCTGAATTTGGTAGTACATCTCTAATCCCAGGGATTACTACAGAGAGATGGGAGATGGAAACAGGAAAAACCTCAGAAGTTTTCTTGTCACCTAGCATGGTATACACGTTGTGAAGACAAGAACCCTTATCTTAGACATGGTGAAAAGTGAAAAGCATTACTTGATGCCCATACTCATGTACTAGTACATGCTGTACTTTGTATGAACACAACAACACACACACCACACCACACACACACACACACACACACAACAGAAGAGAGAGAAGAGAGAGAGAAAGAGAGAGAGAGAGAGAATTGTGAGAAATAGTTGACTGTTTTAAAGTTATAATGTGCATTATATTTTGATTGGGCAGCCACATTGAGCAACACAGTGCCTCCTGTAACTCAGTTCTCAAGAAACCCCATTAAGTACTGAAAAAACAAGGTCTGATGCTGGGAGCCATTCTGTAGGCTGAAATTCCATGTCTCCTTGGCTACAAGTGTCTATCATTTTAAAATATTTGTTGATTCTTCTCTGTGCATTTAGGTCTTAGATTGATCTTCATTTTATTTAGTTTTCAGTTTTCCCTTTTTTGTTCTGCTATATTCCAAATACAACTCCTCTATTTTTCAGAATCAATGGGTCATATGAATTATTTAAGTCACACTATTATGGTACAAGGAGTTAATGTTCTTATAAATCATCTGGCAGTAATCTTGACCCCAATTCTGAGCTTTAGCCTAAGAAAATTTCAGTTGGTTAATTGCTCCCATAATATTTACCCTAGGAGTACTCTCAATGACACTGACCCTAGAATTCTGGTTTGGAACTTTCCTAGTAGTGCACCTAGCAATCAACATTATTCAATCTATTTTGTCTGACACTGGTGTGATTTAGGCCAAAAATCAACCTCGAATACTGTTCTTCAAGTACACTTCATCTTGTTATTTGCTGTTTGTTTGTTTTGCTGACAAAATCTTTCACCGATCTAATTGTATGGTGAGGCTAGACTGACTGCAGCCCTCAAGGTTTCATCAATTTTCATTTCCCATATAGTAGAATTAAAAGACATGCTACCACATCTAATCTTTTATGTTGTTTTTAGGGAGTTAACTCATGTCCTCATGCTTGCAAGGCAAGGACTTATCTAGTTGAGCTATCTTTCTAGCCATTGCAACATTATTTTAATAGGAGTCTATAAAAAATGAACATTGCTGAGCAAGCAAAGCCAAATTGCTATTAAAAAGGCATAATTACATACTCAAATCTATGCTCCTGCCTGTATATTATTCTCATGAACCTCAATGTTCTACTGTTTTTCCGTGAACATCATTTGTCTTGTTTTCTTGTTTGCACATCTTTCATTTCTCCTGAATATCTTCATGAATTATCCTTGGCTCTCTCTCCTGTATCTTATCTTTTTCTTTCTTTCTTTCTTTCTTTCTTTCTTTCTTTCTTTCTTTTCTTTCTTTCTTTCTCCCTTCTCCAAATATTCTTTATTCTTCAGTAACAAATTTCAGTTTTAAGTGAAAACCAAATAATTAATATTATTATACATATATCAACATATAGATACATATAACATATACATATGTTGATAGAAATTGAGATATAAATATATGATCATATAATTTTATATAAGTAGGATGACTGTAATCTGGTTTGAATGATATTGGCAAAGCCCAAAAGGCAGCAAAATGCCTCAACCTAGGGTACCACATACATAGGGTAGTATCTGCATATATCATACATTAGATAATAGGTAACTAGATCATCAACAGCATTTTATGTTGCTATTTCCTTAAATATACTCAGATAAGGCACAGAGATTAAAAAGTAAAGAAACTGATTGACAGCATTCCTGTACATGTACTCATAAGTAGGCACTAGACTAAAACTAGCCATGTAAGCATTGAGAACATTTAGAAACTTGGAACTCCACTTATCTTGGATTGTATAGGTATCCTTCTTTTAACAATCCATGTGTAAACCTAACAACCTTATCATCACTAACATATATAAAAACCATTGTCCTAATGGTAAATATAACAACCTATGACCAAGTCTGCATTGAGTTACATGAACACCACACTTTGAACAATGTCTTCTCTAACAACCAACAAGAACTTTAATGAAGCATCAAATGTATTCCAGATCATATCTAACTGAGGAAAGTATGATCTACAATGGGTTTGAATGCAGTAGTAGTAATGTAAACTATAAGAGAAAAATCCTGTTTTGGCCATGCTTAATTGGACATGTATACAAATTATGTCAGGTGCATCTTAGGAAACTACATGTACAGTTCATAAGGTTTGCATAATTCAAGCCTTCCAAAGAAATGGAAGCTGTTCAAAATATACATCTTGGCAACTGTCTTACTTCATCTAGATTTCCATAAAGGGTGTCATGAAACATCCTGAGACCACTGAGTACTCTCCTGATCAGGTGAGGTGCTACTGTTTGCACTGGACTTTTGAAATTTATTTTACTTTTTGGTTGTTTTCTTGCTGCTTTAAAATCCAAGTGTCTTTATTCTTATTATTTGAGTAAAATGCCAAGACTGGGAAACTCTCTAGTGTAGAAAACAATTACGGTCAATACAAATGACAGCTGCTTCATGTTACTCAGCCCCACATCCTTGTCTGAAAACAGGGATGTGTTGATATCCACTAAAGTCTCAGTCAGGTTTATTTCAATGAACATTGAATGCAAAATACTTGTCAATAAGATTATTTAAAGTTGGCATCCATAAAGATGATTTTCTCCCTCTCTTACTGATTCTCTTCCTTTACCTTTTAAGAAGTTGCAATTTCCTCAGAAACTCTCAGTGTCTGGTTCTCACCAGATAATTAATGCATTGTTAGGTGCCTAAGGACATGTGCACATTTTAGACAAAGACATGCAGTGCAGAAGCAGGCTAAACTGACACTAGTTGTTACTGAATCCTTTGTCTGAGATTTGTTGACTCCAAAACTATGAATTATAGAAATTACTTAGCTAAGTAGATAAGAGAATGTGGTCATCAAAGTAAGCTAATTCTATAGAGCTAGGTTGTATGTTATCTATCTATCTATTTATCTATCTATCTATCTATCTATCTATCTATCTATCTATCTATCTATATCTGTCTTTCTATGTATCCATATATATATATAAATTCCACTGAAGTGGCTGTAGCAATGAGTCAGACTATGTAATTAAAAATTAACATTGCTATAATAATAAATAACATTGTTAGGTATTGAAATATAAGCTTAATTAACAGTCAATTTGGAGACCCAATTAAGGGAGACAACCTCAGAAAAATGAGTCTTAAATCACAAAATGTTGAATGGAAGACCTGGATTTTAACCTGGAACCGCAGACTCTAAAGTCATTTTATTAGATTAGCAGTGATTGCCAAAACCTAAGAGGATGCTCAGGAGAGTACTCAAAGAAGAGATAATAACAGATCCTACAGAGAGTAAGCTTAGTAAGATACCTTGATATCAGATGATAGCAATGAATTTCTTTCTCCTGGTACGATCTTGGTCTTAAAATAGACCTTAAATTCCTAGGGTTGACCACATGATTCATGAGTCCCAGTCTAGCTTAATCCCTATCTTGAGTGCAAGACCTTTACACACAATTATCCAGACCTTCCACACTTACATCAGGGTCAAGCATTATCATCCTGAGTCCTTTTATAAGAATTCTTTAGGAGCTCAACCACCTTTGGAAATCTTTCTTCTCTGCCTTTTGTCAGGGTCTAAGGTATGTTTACTATTTTTCACAAAACTCCATATGCATCTCCTTTGGGTACTTCCTCTATGCCAAGTCTTTACTGTTGACATGGAGCTTGATTCCTGGGCAGGAATTTGATGTTTAGTGGGAACTTTCACAAAAGATTTGAATGTACTTACTCCCATCAAAAGAACATGTTTCATTTCAGAAGGTAGACTGGCTGAGAAATAATCTCTCTCTCTCTCTCTCTCTCTCTCTCTCTCTCTCTCTGTCTCTCTCTCTGTCTCTCTCTCTCTCTCTCTCTGTCTCTACACACACACTCACACACACACATACATGAATATGTTAGTGTATGTGTGCATTTATGCGTGTATGTGTTTCTTATTATTATGTCTCAAATACATAAAGTAACTGAGAAAAGTAACTTAGATTTGAAATACACCTAATCATAGCTCTGGGTTTGACCAAAAAGTAACTGTGGAAGTTTATGTTTATTCATTTCATGCATTCATATATATTGGGAGTTCTAGTCACAAACTAATGTTTTAACTGGCATTATATAAATTGATATTAAATATGTATACTGGTAACAATCAATTTAGAGAAATTGCATTTTGTGTTTCATGCTGTTGTTATAGAAATACTATAGGCCAGACAGATAAATCAACAGATATTTACTACTTGGCTAGCAAGACTGGAAATATGAGCTCAAAGTGCTGGTTTCAGATTGTTGCCATCAATCTGTAACCTCATAGACTGGAGAGGAAGAGAATATTTCCTTCTTTTCATGAAAATGTTAATCTCATCACATGCTCTCTTCCATCATGATATTGATTAACTTTCAAAGATTCATTTTGGCAATGAGAATTTCAGCAGGTAATTTTAAAGAGCACACACAAACAAACATACACACACTTAGGTACAACCCAGCTCTAAGTGTTTCGTTATTATAGCAAAAGTACACATTTTTTTTTGGCTTTTCTGAGAGGATCACATATAAATTCCACAAAATTTTATGGAAATCAAATAGGCACACTAATACAGAACTAACTTTTTTTCAATAGTATTTTATTAATTCTATATGTGTTTGTGAATGCATGTATAGGAGACACAGAGGTGAGAGGACAAACTCATGTGCCAGATTCACCTTCCCTGTTGTTTCAGACACTGTCTTTTTTTCTTCACCATCACATATGCATATAGTTAGAGACTGGCCTGAAGGTGAAAAAGGGTACCTGCAAAATCTGTAATGAAGTGGTTGGAAGAATACCTGTCTTTAGGATGCTCAGTGAGTCCAAAAGAACTTGATTTTGGCAGCAGCAAATGATGCACAGATGATCTGTTCAGATGAACCTGTTCAGTGTTTGTTTGGTCCAGGGAACCATATCCTTCAGAGAGGACAGAGCACCATGGCTTAGAGTTTATTAACTGAATAAACAGTTTGGTATTGGATGGGATGTTTATGGCTTACTCTAGGTCCATGTCCAGCACCCAAAGTTATAGCCAACCCACCCTAAAATCAATCTTGAAAACCCGAGAAAGGCCTATTGTATGAGAACAAAACCTTCTGTAGATGACCCTAAATCAATCCAGAGGAGCACTGTTGTAAGTAAAAGTTAAGATGTCTTCCTTTCTTTACACTAAGTATATTTATTTAAAAACTGTATAAGAAAAATAAAGAGAAACACATGGAGTCTTCTATTGACTTCTCAATTTTTAAATTCATTTAAAATTAAATCAAATGTATCACTCCCTTCAAAAATATTATGTGTATGTGTGTATATATATGTGTGTACATATACAAATATATACCCACTTGTGTGTGTGTGTAATTTTAAACATATTTTTTAGATTCTGTTGTATGGATATATTATGATAAATATATTATTTACATATTATTATTTATGAAGTAGAATATTTCAAAAGTAGAGTTTTATAGAATTACTTTCTGAATGATTCCTTCCATAATTCTGAGACAAATATCTTTACAGCACAGACTAAGCAGCTTGTTCTTATATCTGTATTCTATTATATATAATATGTAGTAAGACTGTTTAAAGAAGAGATGGGCATGAATTTGTGAGGGTAGGTACAAAGACAAGAAGGATAAGAGGGAGAAGAGTAAGGAGAAAATTATGTAATTACATTTTAATTTTAAAATGTTAATGTCTCTATCTCTTTATGTACAAAAGAATGATAGATGTGAAAATCTTTAATAAGATATCCAGGGTGGTAAAAATGTTTAGAATTAAAAAACAATAAACATTTCTGACTTCCCCGTGACCTACTTTCAGGACTACCAGGAGGTGTATGTTTATGTGGTATGTGTGTGTTTCTTGTTTGAAACAATATAGGGGACTTTAGGCACATTTAGCCTATCTTAGCAATTAGCATCTTGGTTTCAAATTGACCAGGCAGCTTCCAGAGAAAAGCACACTTGTCCTTTGTTTCTATTTTTGGTATGAAGGTCCGCCTTTGCTTCAAATGTCTGCCTGCTTCTCTCTTTGCCTATCTCTCCTTGTGGACAGCTACAGCTAGTTATTTATTCTACTCACCAGCAGCCAGCATGTTGTTAGCTACACACTATTATAGCTACTATCAACGTGCATCAATTTTCTATCCATTTTATGAAACTTAAAGTAGAAAATCTCATTAAATACTTAACATATCAAACCGTTCCTGTAATTAATAGCAGTAGTTGGACACAGAATTTTCATAAATAGATATTGCTATTCAACAACATACATACAAAGACCAAACAAAACAGGTAATTACTGTTGAGTACCCCTGTGCTACTCTTGAACAAGTATAGAGCTGAAGCACATCAAAACCATGTTGTGTGGCAGGCATCTTATCTCCACTTCTTTGCTTCTCAGTTTGTGGAGAACAAGGTCCTGGAGAATGATTCTATTGAGGGCCCATCACAGTACAAATGTCCCATGGCTTTCAGGAGCTCTATTCCTGGGAATGTTTGTGTGTTAACATACAAGAGCATCACTGGAAAGTAGTGTACCATCTTAGATCAGTGTATTATGCATCCGTGTTAAATATTTTATTCTATATCAGTTATTTTTTGAAGAGGGCTAAAGACAAGTCTTATATGACAGAGTAAGACTTCTCTGGCATTCATGAAGCCAAGTATTTCTGTCTCAAAACTGCATGGTGATCCACACCTTTTATCCTCACAGTTGGGATGTAGATGTGGAAGGGTTAGGAATTCAAGTTTATCCTTTTCTACATAGTATATTTCCTGTCAGTCTGAGATACATGAGTAACTGCCACAAAGGAAAATATTGGTAAAAGAAATTAAGAATGGAACATGAATGAAGGAATGGAGGAAATCAGGAAGGGGGAGAGGGAGAGAGAAGAGAAAGGAGATTTCTTGGGTAAAAATAAACTCCCTATCCTTAGCTTTGTCTTTCTTGCATCTTAAGAAAACCTAAAGCAAATAAAATAAATGAATAATTGCCACAAATGTCCATTTCCAGGATGAAATAAAGTATGAACAATTGCAGAGATGTAGAGGAAAGGAACTTACTTACTCTAAATCAAATTACAGAACCACCAAGTAAATACCTATATATCGTTTTACCCAGAAACCACTAATACACAACTTAGCAATGTAGAACATTTCAGGAAAAGTAAGTATAAGAAACAACATTTGAAGTCCGTAAAAGATGGCTCAGTTGACAACAATCCTGTTGTGCAAACACAAGGATATACATTCCATATCCTCATAACCGAAAGAAGCTGGTCATGATACTGTATACCTGTAATCTGTGTGCTAAGGAGTTGGAGACTGGAGGATCTCTGGGTATCACTGATAAGGCAGTTTAATGAAATCTCAAAAATCCAAGTTCCAGTGGGAGACACTGTTCCCTGAAAGAGTGTAGAAAGCACCTGAGGAATGATAACTACTGCCGCTATCATCCTATTGGCTCCACGTTATGTATATATGCATCTTATTCGGTACACAGGTGAAAGATGGACATATGCGTGCACACACACACACACACACACACACAGACACTCAAGAGAGAGAAAAAACAACATGTTATTCACAATGGATAGATGATTCCTGATGAAGGGATTCTTTCTAAATGACACAACAAATAATCCAACAGGGGTTAGAAAAGTTTTTGCCAGCAAGTTACAGTATAAGCTTTGTGTGTTATAATTTCACTCACACACATAACTTAGTGTAGATAATGGGAGATTTCTCATTCATTTCCACTATCATGACTTCTTTCATTCTTACACCCTTTGGCTACAGAAACATATGATATTCCAGGGCCATTGTTCAGCCTTCTGTGATTCAGTGACAGCTCTGGGATTTATATAACAGGATAAGCACGACCGCCTGTCTTTGATTGAGTCAGATGACTGCAAGACAAGGTCGTGTTCTGAGAGGAAAAACGGGAACTATATTTAGTAAAAAATTGGGCATCTCTCTTTTAAAATGAAAACAATGTGCCCTAGATCTCCTGTTTGGCACTGCTTTAAAATTTGTCATTGTACTCTACTGTTGGAGACTTTGTGAGATTTAGAGGTTCATTGTTACTGCAAAAATCTATTGTATAAGGGGTCAGAAACTAGCATGATGAATAAAGATCAAGGGATCTTATGTCTTTGTGGAGAACAATGCTATCTAGTTTATAGGAAATGGATGATAATGAAGATCATCATGCTAAATCAAAAAGCTATACACATTTGGTTTCATAGACAGGGTCTCTATCATCTGCCCATCATCTATTATCTACCTATCATGCATCCATTTTTATATCTATCTGTCTGTCTGTCTGTCTGTCTATTTACAATCTATCTATCTATCTATCTATCTATCTATCATCATCTATCTGATTTGGAGAATGAGATGAAAATTTTAGAGAGGAGAGCTAAGTTCACATAGGAAAATAAGGGTAAACAGTAAATACTGGGGACATAGATGATATAGATGTAGAAAAATGTCACAAAGAAATTAGCATTTTATCAAAAAAATAAGTCAGTGATTTTTTTTATTTTTATTGGTTATTTTATTTATTGACATTTCAAATGTTATCCTCCTTCCCAGTTTCCCCTCCACAAACCGCCTCTCCTCTCCCTCCCACCACTGACTCTATGAGGGTGCTTTCCCAACTGCCCACCCACTCCTGCCTCAGCTCTAGCATTCCTGTACCCTGCATCATCAAGCCTCCACAGGACCAAGAGTCTCCCCTCCAAGTGATGTCCAATAAGGCAGCCCTCTGCTACATATCCAGCGGGAACCATGGATCCCTTCATGTGTACTCTTTGGTTGGTGGTTTAGTTCCTGGGAGGTTTGGGGTGTCTGTTTGGTTGATATTGTGGTCTTCCTATGAGGTTGCAAACCCCTTCAGCTCCTTCAATCCTTGTCCTAACTTCTCTGTTGAGGTCCCTGCACTAAGTCTGATATTTGGCTGTATGCATCAATATCTGTGTTGATCAGCCTCTGGCAGATCCGCTTAGGAGACAGCTATACCAGGCTTCTTTCAGAAAGCACTTCTTCGAATTGTTTAAGTGATAACTGACAGTGTAAAACAGGAAGTAAAGTCCAAACCTCAGTCCATACAAACACAGTAGAAATAAGAAAATTATAAAGAAATGAATAAATCTAACCAAAGTTTCTGTTTCTTGCTTGTAGAAGAAAAGGTGGTGGCTGGAGGAGGGTAAGCATGTTGCCAATAGTTAGGTAGGATAACTGGCAAATGTAAGATCAGGTGAGAAGAGTTAATAAAGGGATTCAACTTGAGGGGGTAATTTGCATCCTTTTGATGAGTTTATTTCCTACTAGCTCCTTAGGAACAAAGTGGTCTTTATGTCTCTCTTCAATCAAATCAAGGAGGCAAGAAGGGACCCAAGCTCTATTTCTTTTTGTAAGAGTGAGACCCAAAGGAACATGAGAGGACAGAGAATAATTTCTCTGTGAAAAGTTTTGGGTTCAATCTCTAGCATCAAAATAAAACTAACAAAATGGGACAGATGAGTCCAAGTTGTCATGTGTTTGACGTATGAGGGACATCTAAGATTCAAGCTCACATTGTTTTCTGATAATGAAGCATGTCTAGAATGTTGAACCTCCTCTTGAGCTGTACTGGGACAAGACCTCTCCAACAAATACGATTTCTCAGAAACACTGCAAGTTGTAGGACTTCATAAGAAATGAAAACTTTGTCCAATTGTCAAGTTATGCCAAGGCATCAGGGTGTTAACAAATTGCCTTACCGTTGCCTTTCTATCAAGGCCTCAATACTGAGGAAAGGATGGGAAATAATATTCTATTATTCTATATGGGAATACTCAGGGTGACTACCTCTGTCATTTTCATTTTAATCCTATGAGATATCTTTTGAGGAGATGTCTTTTTATAACTAAAGTTATATCAGCCAATATACTGACATAAATAATGTCGTACAACCAGGAAGCAGTAAAAATCAAATTCTTAATCTTAGGTCGTCTAATTATAGACTTTAGTGACATTTTAACATCCTGACATTTCTTTTATTCTAAGTGTGTGTGTGTGTGTGTGTGTGTGTGTGTGTGTGTGTATGCTCATATGTATTTGTTATGTGGACCAGCACATTCCATGGTGCAAATGTGGATATAAGTGTGCAACCTTGGCTGCTGTTCTTACGTTCCCTATTGTTTGGAATTGGAGTTTTTTGTTTTCCTATGTACTGAATATACCAGGATTCTTGGCCTCAGGAATTCCAGGAACTCTTCTGTTGCCAGCTCAATTTTGACTTGAGAGTGGGTGACTACAGATATATCCAGTTTAGTGTGGATTCTAGGGAACCAAATTCAGTTCCTCATACTTATATGGCACTTGCTTTATCCTCTGAGCCATATCTTCAGTTTCAGGACAACATTGCTCTGGAAAGCATACAGTTTAGGATAGATCAAATCTAGGGCTTATTGAGGACTGAAGTTTTCAGAGACATGGAAATGTGTTCATAAATGCAGGTATATGTAAGGATTCATAGGCCATGATTGCTAGTACTATTGACTATAGCCAATTATTTATACTTTCGAATATTTTTCATTTCATTTACTGCAAGACTATACACAATTATGACTCTATTAGACAGTGTGGTATAGAGAGTAAAACAAGCCTGTATGGATTTATCGGAAGAAAGATAAATTATGGCAGACTACTTGCTGGGGTAATGCACTAATAGCATTCTGAAGTAGAGATAACCATTTAACAGGACTCACTGTAATATTATTTGTAAACTAATTTTTATTAATTTCTATTTTTATTTTATTAGATTTTCATTTGGAATCTAAGCTAACTAGTATACAAAGCAGTGAGATTTTACCTTTCTTCTTTCCCTCATAGGCTAACTTGTTTGGTGAGGATTTCTAAATTGTTTCACCCTTTCTTCCTTTTATTGGAGATGGTCAGCTCTGTAGCTGTTCTGGCTTATTCTAAGTAAGAGGATGGAGATGGTGAAATTAGGCCAGCAGTGGCCAGGGAAATGAACCTGGGATAAGCTCACTGTTATAACAGAGTTAGAAATTGGCACTGTCCCAACTTCGGCTTTTACAAATGAGTACAATCAGAATTAGGTGCTATGTACATCTGCAAAGTATGTCAGGGTGACATGTAGGAAGAACCAGCACATTACACCAGTAATGATGCAGGAAGGAACAGCAATTAAAGGCCAATGAATGAGGCAGCTCCTTCAGCTGCTTCAATACCCAGCACATTACAACTACTTCACAGAGAGGATAGAAACTCTGTCCCCTATCATGTGAAGTGCACTCCTGCATGGCAAATTCATTTGCTCCAAAATGTATCTGGTGTTTATTATGTGCCTCTTACAGTGCATGCATTTGCACTTAATGACATACTAACAATGTGCTTTTGATTTGTAGTTCCAGGGACTAGACAGTGTTTCTGGTATTTCACAGAAATTGCATGGTGGGTTCAGAAGAGTCTCAAAGACTACAGAGATCCTTAAAGAATGTGAGCAAAGTTTTTCAAGAGAAGACACTGGTATGTAATTTTCTAATGTTCCCAAAAGACAAGCATAGAAATATCTTTTTGCACAAAAGAAGCAGCTATTGCCCTTGTTCCCAATGATGTCAACAGGTTCTCTAAAGAGAACTAGAGACAGGAATAATGATCACAGGTAAGAGGATCACTTAAGAGTAGCTAGCACCTTGCAAATTATGATAGTGTGAGTGTCACTGAAGAAGACAAAAGCATTTCTTTGTGAAGATTTTCAGGATAGGGACAGAAACATCAGGTGAGGCTGTTCCCTGGAGGGTAAAAGAGTTTTTCTCTTTGCCAATGGAATAGGCTAGAACTATTAAATCTAATTTTCATTCACTTTCTCTGAAAAAAAAAAAAAACTAATACTTATGTTACTTTCTTCACAATGAGAATTTTCCTGAGCAAACATAGAAAAACTAGATAAATTAGAGAGACTTTTATAACTGAAAACTATTATTCTGTTATTGCCATTAACATCAATATTGTGTTACAGCTGTTACTAAGAAATTAAATAGAGAAACTGACATGCAGATGTTGTTGAAAGAAACTGACAAGTGGTTTACTTGTTGTTGACTAAAATACTTCTGCTTAGCCAGCAATGAACACTTTCTGGTATACAGTACCTAACAGGTTAGTACATTCTCCCACATATTACTTCACATGTTTCTAAAGCCCTACATAGGCATCAAGCCAAATATATCTCTGATTTCCAGGAAAAAAAATGTTGAGATGATCCTTAGCTAGGAGCCTAACATAAACAGCAATGATCAAATATGAGTTTTGTATAGTGTGTGTACTATCACAAATATGATTGCATTGTAGCTATGGAATGTTCATGTAGTAATAAAACTTAGTAGTGTCAGAGTGAATACCAATACTTATCAATTGTTTACAATTGTTTACAGTGTTGCTTATCTGGAAAGTGAGAATAATAACATTGATTTTATTTGCATCCCAGAACTATGCGTAAGAGTGAATGATGTTCTTGGTTTAGAGAATAAGTAGTAGAAAGAAAAATATACAAAGGAAAGGTGATTATATATATATGTATATACATACATACACACACACACACACACACACACACACATATATATGTGTGTGTGTGTGTGTATGTATGACTTATTTCTTTTTCAGTCCCCTTTCATTTAGCCCTTGAACAGAAATAATCAATTTTTTTTTCCCTCTATAAGAGGCGAATATGCCTTTTATTTATTTATTTATTTATTATTTATTTATTTATTTATTTTTACAGAACTGATCATAGCTTTATTTATTTTTTTTTCTCCTTCACAAAGCAAATAATATTGAAATAGTGAAATCAAGTATAAACCCAACAAAAATATATAAGTTATAGTCAAATTTCAATTGAAAAACAACTTCAGTGCATTCTAGCTACTTGTGAACACACACCTGAAACAAATCTGCATGGAGCCACCAAAGCTAAAGGAATCCGGGGATTACTCTAGATGGATTATCCCAGCCAATGATGCATATGATATTCTGAGCCTATAGAAGCAAAAATGAGTCTGGGTTCCAAGTTATGTGTCAAGTAAACTTGAGATCAAATGTTTTTGTAGAAGCCTTTCTAAGTAGCGTCCTTGGCTTCCTTTAAGTCTTCCAATTGGAAAGTATTTTCTGAGCTGCAAATGGGATTAGGAGTATGATGTTCTTGCCATAACTTAGTCCGGGAGTGAACTTTCTCAGTCCACTTTCATACAGGACAAACACTAGGGTGTCTCCCTTTCTGAATGTGGCATTTAAGAGCACTGTTTTCTAAGGTGCTATCACAGGATGGCTGTGATATAAAAATACCCTGTGTCAATGCAAGGTACAAGTAAGAACTGTGAGGTCTCATTAACCCGAGAAATACATACAAGATTTCACCTCCATTGCATTAGAGATGCGTTTATAGCCCCTGTCAGCAATGGTTCTTATGCTAGTGATACATCTACTGAAGTTTATCTGCATACAT
This sequence comes from Mastomys natalensis, assembly GCA_021653895.1. NCBI lineage: Eukaryota > Metazoa > Chordata > Mammalia > Rodentia > Muridae > Mastomys > Mastomys natalensis. The sequence goes on from JAJTUV010001686.1 coordinate 103,819, forward strand.
AGATAGAAAATTAATCAAGTAGAATATTCTGGCTTTCAGAATTTTCTAAAAATTAAACTCAAAAATGCCTGTTATCACCAATATTTGTAGAACTGTGGTTCACAGAAGCTTTGTACTTCTGGAAATTAACATAATGTAACATCATACAACAAGGGAGGAAAACAACCAACTCATTATAATTGATTCATATTTATTATACTGATTGGTTCAGTGTTGTGAGTGTTAACCTTTGACTGTCTGTTTGACCATATAGAATTACCATGGAAACACACGTCTAGGTGTGTGTGCGAGTGTGTGTGTGCATGCGTGTGTGTGTGTGTATGTGTGTGTGTGTTTCTAACTGGGTTAGCTTAGGTATGTGTGTGGAATCATTCTATGAACAGGAATCTAATAAAGTGGAGAATGTGGGCTGAACACCAGCCTTCCTTTCCTCCTGCTTCCTGACTGCAGATGCAATGGGACCTGCCATTTCAGCTCCTGTTCTCATGACTTCACTGTCATGGTAGATGGACTGTAGCCTCTTAAACTGTAAGCCCCCCCAAAACAGTTTCTCTCTTAAGCTGCTTTTGTTTGGTGCTTGTTCACAGTGACAGAAAATGTAACTGGCACAGCATTTGACTGTTTACTGAGGCTGCAATGCAGTACTGGGTGTGAAAGGAAGAGGCTAGGTATGATGATAATGGTAAACTACTTGAGGTTAATCTATATCAAAGTCTATAAAAATCACATAAAATGAATGTATAAATGTTAAGATTAAAAAGGGGCTACCTTGTATTGTTTGAAGTAACTAGAGGATCCTAGAACCAAGAAGGGATATCCCCAAATATACGATAATTATGAACAGATAGGATGACCAGAGTTTCTGCCTGGCACTACAAATTTTGTAATTTAAAAAATTTAAAGAACAATAATCACGGCGTGTGGGCGCCTTTAATCCACTTGGGGCAAGGTCAGGGATTTGAGTTCGAGCAGCCTGGTTCAAGAGTGATTCAGATGGCTAGGGAACAATAGAAACCTGGGTTCGAAAACAAAAAAAAAAAAAAAAATAAAAAGAAAAAAACAGGAACAATAATTTGTGTTTTTATGTTCAGTGTTTAGATTGTTAACATGGATAGTCAAAGGTCATAATCTAGGAACATAATGTATACTGGGGAAGAAAGAGGTGATATGTGGTGGAAGATTGAATAGGTGTGGTGTGTGTGATCATGTGATTGTTAGTTAAATGCTCAACACTGACCTTCACTGAGACAACAGGTAAAGTAGAAAGTGACATTTATTTCTCTATCATGTCATCATTAGTGCTTTAAAGTCAGCCAAATTTACCACACAGAGAGACATGCAAGCAGGCATATACTCACTGAGGAGCACCTGCATGCACACATGCATGCACACATATGCATACACACAAACACACACACATACGCACATGCACACACACATGCACACACACACAACCATCCACTGCACACATATATACACACATACCTGTAATAGCTAGAAAATTTCTCAGGCACAAATAATTTACTGAAAGATGACCAGATGTAGACTCTGCTGATACATTTGCAATTTGTAATTTCAAGTACAACTCTTTGTTATCAGCAAAATAATTCCTGGGAGAGAAATAATTTTAATGTGTAATTGCAACTATAGTTACTGGCCTTTAACTTGGTAAAATGACAATCAATGTAGAAAGAAGATAAGGCCTCAGGTCATAATTTAATGGCTAAAAGATCAATTTCTGTGCATGTAATTCCCTGTGCCTCATTTGTTGCTTTAAGAATTAAGTACATTGCCAGACAGTATTTTGGTATGCAAGGTAGGTCAGCATTTAGCTGCCCTTTCTCTTAAAGTCACAAAGGAAAATAAAGTGATTTAAAAAGCAATCATAAGCTTACCAAATACATATTAACAAAATACTGAAGGCTTTCATCTTAAGGTACACCTTTATTGTACTTATTCTGTGTGATGAATAAAATACACACACATTGCTTTAAGTAAGCAATATGTTGTACTTAAGTATATATTTATTCAGAGAATAAGCATATACATGGGGATAATTTTGAAAATGTAAATTACTCTGACCTGTCCCTTTTCTTGTGTATATATGTGTATTTGTGAATGTGTGTGCATATGTGTGTGTAGATGCCTCTTTATGGATGTGTGCACATGAAGTCCAGAAGCAGATATGCTATTCTTTCTTCAGTCCCTCTTCTCTTTCTATTTTGAAAGTGTATATCTCAGCGAAGCTGGAACTCACAGATACAGTTAGACTGCCTGGCTAGTGAGCTCCATGGACCCTCCTGCCTCTGTAGCACCCCTGCTGAGATTACAGATTGGTTTTACTTTACCTGGCTTTTATATGTATTTAGGAATCAGAACTCAGGTCCTCATAACAATAATACTTTACTACTCAACCTTTTTTTTCTACTCTCTTTTGAGTTCTTGTAGGTTCAATAGAAGTACTTACATTCAATTTTCTCTTAACCAACAGAATGAATATTATTGTTCCACTTTAGAGAAGTAGATGAAGATATAACTAGGTAAGGCACTTCTAGATACATAATTTTCAATCTGACCTAGCCAAGGCCACATTTCTCTTCAGTTTTCAGTGACTGCAAATATTCCATGTTTTAAATTATTCGATTCAGGAAGTGGCTACCTCTGAGGGAAAATTCTGCTTTTTTAAATTTTATCTACTTAATGTGCTGAAGACTTACAGAAGGATACACATATCTTGAGAGAAAAAAAAACCTCAGTGGAAAATAAATCAACCTTATAGCAGCTGCATCTGGGCAGACATTTCTGTGATTCTTCCATTCGTACATATGATACATAGCCAGTTAAAGATTACTTTGTCAGATAGAGAAATTAACTTGAGTAGTATAACCAACAAAGAAGAGCCCACATTCTTATGAACAACCCATTTCTTATGATTCTGTTTGTAACTTTAATACAATTTGTTGGATCAACAAAGACCATAGAAATAGAAAGGGACATGAAAAAGAACAAACTTTACACTGGACAAGAGAGGATTATTGGGATGAATATGACTACAATACACCATGTAAATGTATAAAAATGTAAACTAGTAAGATATTTCAAATGAATTCTTGTCATTTTAAACTAAGTATTGTTGGAGAAGGTAAGTTTTGTAAGCATGGCTATTTACTTTTGCTTCTTGGTGTTTTGTTTTGTTTTTTCATTTGTCAAATACAAAAGATATAGTCAGCAATTTGAAAGTGTTTTGGGACTGTCACAGGATGAACATACTTTACTTCATAGTATTGTCTCTCCATCATTTCCTTCTTTCCTCCTCAATCTACACTTTGACCTCAAGAAACTGAAAAGCTTGGAAGTTGCTTCTAAAGTTGTATGAAGATCATATTCACAAAAGATAGAAAGAAAAGTGGGATATGGACAAAGTTGTCTTCTTGGGTTTGGAGATTTCAGATTGACGGTTACCTATAGAACTGCCAATTCCATAGGAAGGAGTACTTTAGTCTTGGGTAGACAAATACAAACAGTTTCAGTCAAATAATTCAATATACAAGTCCATAAAATAAAAGAAGTGTAGGACTTTAAAATATCTGTACTTGACTGCCTGCCTAATATTTCATGATTTAATTAGTAATATCATTTCCCTGGACTGAAGGTTACCCATCATTTCACAGTTAATTCATTTCTGGATGTCTAAATATAGCTGAATGTGGGTTCTGGCATTGTTCCTTTTGGGAAGATGACTGAAAGTTTTCAAGGAGAAAACACCATCAAGAAGAATTAAGAGCACTCTGACTTTGAATCATCAAGTAATTCCACCTATAATAAATCCACAGCCATTTAGTTTCTCCTCCATTTTCTTTCATGAATTGACTGACATGGAATCTCCAGCAGAAAGCTCATAAAAGAGCTGAAGAGGAAGTAAGTGAACACAAAAAGACAATTAATCTAATTAATGGCAGCAACAGAGCTATGCACCTCATTAGTACCGTTCATCTCATTGGAGGCACTTTTGCAGAAGTGATTTTTTATTTCCTCATTTAATTAGTGTTAAATGCTATCTGTATGATATACACTATAACTCAGATGATATTCCAAGAAGAAAGAGATCAACATGGGTTGCTTGGTAGGAAAGCTTTCATGTCTCCAAGCCATTTGTAAAAGTGAGATGCAATAGGAACCTCAGGAAAGGACACAGGGGAAGCAAATGTTCTTTAGTTCATTTTCTATGGCACAGCTCTTGAGGCAAAATAACTCATCATTTTTCCATCTTTAGACTGTCTTTAAATCTAATTCAGCATTTGACCAAAAGTCCTGGAAGCCAGACATAAGAAATAACAGTGTTGATTGTGTAAATGTACCAATCACAGGCTACTTTTCTCCTACAGCTCAATGGCCTCAGCTGAACTGACTTTGATGAAACCATTGGAAAAAAATGCTTCTGAAATACTAAATGAAAAACAATTCAACATAAAATGTAAGCAAGGAAATATGTGTACCATGTGTACAGGTCGTGGGGAGGGAGTGGTGGACTTTTTCAGTCAAGGTTTTGCAGTCTTTCTCTCTCTCTCTCTCTCTGTCTCTCTCTGTCTCTCTCTTCTCTCTCTCTCTCTCGTCTCTCTCTCTCTCTCTCTCTCTCTCTCTCTCTCTCTCTCTCTCCCTCCCTCCCTCCCTTCCTTCCTTCCTTTCACCCCTCCCAGTTCCACATCCCATACCTCTTCTCCATCCCTTTTCTCCACCAGGATGTCCCTCTCCCACTACCAGACCTCTAAATACCTTGGGGCCCCCAGTCTCCTGAGGGTTAGGTGCATCTTCTCTGACTGAACCTAGACCCAGCAGTCCTCTGCTATATGTGTGTTCGGGGCCTCATATCAACCAATATATCCTGCCTGGTTGGTGATCTAGTGCCTGGGAGATCTCGGGAGTCCAGGTTAATTGATACTGCTGGTCCTCCTATAGTGTTGCCCTTCTCCTCAGTTTCTTCCAGCTTTTCCCTAATTCAACCACAGTGGTCAGCAGCTTCTATCCTTTAGTTGAGTGCAAATATCTGCATCTGACTCTTTCAGCTGCTTGTTGAGTCTTTTGGAGGGCAGTCATGATAGGTGCCTTTTTGTGAGCACTCCATAGCTTCAGTAATAGTGTCAGACCTTGGGGCCTCCCCTCGTGTTTAATCCCACTTTGGGCCTGTCACTGAATGTTCTTTTCCACACATTTTTCTCCCTTTCTATCCCTGCAGTTCATGTATATCCTTTTGGGTCTGAGTTACCTCACTCAGGATATTTTCTACTTCTATCCATTTACCTGCAAAACATAGGATGTCCTTATAGTTATTAGCTGATTAGTATTTCATTGTGTAAATGAACCACATTTTCTGTATCCATTCTTCTGTCCTGGGACATCTGGGTTGTTTCCAGCTTCTCTCTCACAAACAAGGCCACTATGGAGATAGTGGAATTCATGACCCTATGACATGAAGAGACATCTTTTTGGTATATTCCCAAGAGTGGTACAGCTGGGTCTTCAGGCAGATCTTTTTCCAATTTTCTGAGGAACCTCCAGATTGATTTCCAGAGTGGTTATATCACTGGAAATAATGGTTGCTGGTTTGCAATCCTACCAGCAATGGAGGAGTGTTCCTCTTTCTCTACATCCTCACCAACATGTTTTGTCATCTGTGGTTTTATCTCAGCCATTCTGATTGATGTACAGTGGACTCTCAGGGTCATTTTGATTTGCATTTCCCTCATCACTAAGGACTTTAAAGATTTCTTTAAGTGCTTCTTAGACATTTGAGATTCCTCTGTTGTGAATTCTCAATTTAGTTCTATACCCTATATTTTGATTGGGTTATTTGGTGTTTCTGGTAGTTAGCTTTTTAAGTTCTTTATATATTTTGGATATTAACCCTCTATCGGATGTGGGGTTAGTGAAGAGTTTCTCCAATCTGTAGGTTGCTCATTTTGTCTTATTGACTATGTCCTTTGCCTTACAGAAGCTTTCCAATTTCATGACATCGCATTTATAAATTCTTGATCATAGAGCATGAGCCATTGGAGTTCTGTTTAGGAAATTTGCCCTGTGCCAATGAGTTCAAGGCTCTTTCACACTTTCTCTTCTATTAGATTCAGTGTATGTAGTTTTAGGTTGAAGTCCTTGATCCACTTGGATTTGAGCTTTGTGCAAGGTGACAAAAATGGGCCTATTTTCATTTTTCTACATACAGACAGCCAGTCAAACCAGCAACATTTATTGAAAATGCTTTCTTTTTTCCATTGTATGTGCTTGATTTCTTTGTCAAAGATTAAGTTTCTGTAAATGTGTGGTTTTATTTCTGGGTCTTTAATTCTATTCCATTGAGCAACATATCTGTCTCTGTACAAATACCATGCAGTTTTTAATCAGTATTGCTCTGTTATTAAAACTTGAGGTCAGGGATAGTGATTCCCCAAGCCATTCTTTTATTTTCTTTTTGTTTAAGTTGAAAATAAATATTTATTTCCAATCATGTAAAATTATACGCTGTCTACATTTTTATAATACTTTCTTGTCAATTCTCTGTACTTTGACATCTGCTTTTAAAACTGCAATTGTTCCACCAACAAAACGTTATCATCATTTTCTATTTTCTAATACAAAAAGGAAACTATTTTATAGGACTGAGGAAAGATCTTCCTCTTCAAAAGACCCTAGTCATAGCCAGTAGATCTCTTTGCATGAAAATTCTAGTTATTTTACTTGTCCTATATATTATTTACCTATTTCTTCTATATAATGGAATCTTTGAAGACAAGATTTATATCCCACTCAATTTTATATTTACATAAAAATATTTTACTAATATCTGACAAATTCATTTAAATAAAAACATGTCTTTAAACTTTTAGAATACATTATATGTAAAAACATCAAAATAGAAACTATTTTCTTTGTTTTGCTTTGATTCCAATTTTCTTCAGGAAATGACTCCTGTATAGAAACCTTTTTCATGAAAATTTAAAGCTGAATGAAGTAGCCTAAGAACTGTGTTCTTACAGGGAAAATTGCTAGTCTTTGAACATAGTTCAAAACTCTTGAAGCTAGTTTGACTTAGCAGTGGATCTGAGAGTATGTTTACCTCTTCCTTTTTTCAATCCATTTTAATGTTTTCATTGGATGCATGAAGAAAACTAAATTAGGAGAGAAATATAATAAAGATGTGAATCAACTCTTTCCCGTTACAGAGGAGGAAATTGAGTTTATAGTCTTTAATCTACAAACGAGTCAAAACATGTGCTATCGGCTGATGGTATTGAATTTGGATTCCACACTTAATCTGCAGTACTTTCTCCAGCACTGCACTACCTTTCTTGAGTCCTCCTCTTTCCTTCTTCATGTGTATATGTTCTCGTGTGGGAGTGCACATGCACATACGTGGTTTTATTGTCAAGAATTGTTATTATTGTTTTTTTGCCTTTTCAGATCAATTTGAGAATTTCTCTTTCCATGTCTTTGAAGAATGTGTTATGATTTTGATGGGGATTGCATTGAATCTGTAGAATGCCTTTGGTAGGATGGCCATTTTTACTATGTTAAGTCTGCCAATCCATGAGCATGTGAGATATCTCCATTTTCTGAGATCTTCTTCGATTTCTTTATTGAGAGACTTGAAGTTATTGTTAAACAGACATTTTACTTGTTTGGTTAGAGTTATCCCAAGATATTTTATGTTATTTGTGGCTATTGTGAAGGGAGTTGTTTCCCTAATTTCTTTCTCAGCCTATTGATCATTTGAATAAAGGAAAGCTACTGATTTATTTGAGTTAATTTTTATATCTTTCCACTTTTCTGAAGTTGTTAATCAGCTGGAGCAGTTTCTCTGGTAGAATTTTTGGGGTCACTTAAATATACTATCATATCATCCGCAAATGGTGATACTTTTATTTCTTCTTTGTCAATTTGTTTCCCCTTGATCTCTTTTTGTTTGTCTTATTGTTCTTGATAGCACTTTGAGTACTATATTTAGTAAATATGGGGAGAGTGAGCTTCCTTGTCTTGTCCCTGATTTTAGTAAATTGCTTCAAGTATGTCTCCATTTAATTTAATATTGGCTGTTGGTTTGCAGTAAATTGCTTTTATTATGTTTACTTGTAGGCCTTAAATTCCTAATCTCTCCAAAGCTTTTACCATGAAGGGTTGTTGTATTTTGTCAAATGTGTTTTCTGCATCTAAGGAGATGATCATGTTATTTCTTTCTTCGATTTTGTTTATGTAGTGGATTATATTAATGGATTTTTGTATATTGAACAAACCTCGCATCCCTGGGATGAAGTCTACTTGATTGTGATGAATGATGGTTTTGATGTGTTCTTGGATTTGGTTTGAAAAAATTTTATTGAGTATTTTTGCATGGATATTCATAAGCAAGATTGTCTGAAGTTCTCTTTTTTGGTTGAGTCCTTGTGTTGTTTAGGCATAAGAGTAAATGTGGCTTCATAGAATGAATTAGGTAATTTTAATTCTGTTTCTATTTTATAGAATAGTTTGAGTAATATTGATATCAGGTCTTCTTTGAAGTTCTGGCAGAATTCTGCACTAAATCCATCTGGCCCATGGCTTTTTTTTTGGTTGGGAGGTTTTTAATGACTTCTTCTATGGTATATGTGCCAGTTTAGATAGTTTACCTGCTCTTGATTTAACTTTAAATAAAGAAAAAGAAATCAATGACTTCCTGGAATTTAATGAAAATATTCACATATCATACCCAAACTTGTGGGATGCCATGAAAGCAGTGCTAAGAGGAAAATTCATAGCACTAAGTGCCCTGGTAAAGAAACTGGAGAAATGTTACATTAGCCACATAAGGGCACATCTGAGAGCTCTGGAACAAAAAGAAGCAAACTCACCCAAGAAGAGTAGATGGCAGGAAATAGTCAAACTCAGGGAGGAAATCAACCAAATAGAAACAAAGAGAACAATACAAAGAATCAACACAACCAAAAGCTGGTTCTTTGAGAGAATCAACAAGATGAATAAATCCCTAGCCAAACTATAGGGACCAGAGACAGTATACAAATTACAAAATTATAAATGTAAAGGGAGACATAACAAGAGAAATGTAGGAGACTCAAAAAAATCATCAGATTCTACTACAAAAGCCTATACTCAACAAAACTAGAAAATCTAGATGAAATGAATAGTTTTCTAAACAGATACCACATGCCAAGGTTGTCTAGTATTGAAGCTTAATTTAAAGGGTCAGTCTCTAGCTGATATCTAGTTGAAAGATAAGTCAACTCTTTCAGAGGTGTCTCTCTGTCTGTCTGTCTCTGTCTCTCTGTTTCTCTCTCTCTCTCTCTCTCTCTCTCTCTCTCTCTCTCTCTCTCTCTCTCTCTGTGTGTGTGTGTGTGTGTATGTGTGTGTGTGTTCATGGTGGGAATGTTTTAACAATACCAAAATCTTCCCTACTGCTAGTACAAAAGATTCTTGCCAAAAATACATCCTTAGCTATTAAAATTACTTTTCAAGTCATAACTTTCAATTCATACTTTCAATTCATAACTTAGGTAACTTATAAAATGAAGTATTGAATTTGGAGTACATGAGCATCAAGATGGGGAGCATGACAACAGGCAGTCAGGCATGATGCTAGAGCAATAGCTGAGAACTCATATTGTGATTCACAAGCACAAGGTAGAGAAAAGCTAACAAGAAGGTGTTTGGGGTTGTAAATTCATCACACAGAGGAATCAGTATATGACCCTATTGCTTTAGTGTATTAATTACCTTCCTGTTGCTTTGATAAGATTCTACTTTGAATAATGAAAGGCTTATTTTGCATCACACATATCCAGAGTTGATGCATTTTTTTCATGGATTGGGGAAGGATATCACATCTAAAATATAATTGCTCTGATTGCTTGTCAGGAATCAGAGTGATCTCATTTCATCCATACACAGGAAAAATGGAGAGGGCTCAGGAGGTGAGGCCAAGTTATTGAACTTCAAAGCATTCATTCCCAGTGGTGTACTTACTTCAGCAAGATTCTCAGAAAAGCAAAGCCCACAGTGTGTGGTGGTAATGATGGGCTATCTGTACATGTTCATATAGGTGTGAGCAAATGTGTGTATACAATTATGTTCTAAGAGGTCAGATGACTTTTTTGATTGTTTTCTGTGGCAAGATGTCTCACTAAACTTACACCTCAATTTTGCTAGCCTATCTGTCCAATGAGCTCCAGAGATCTGCCTATGTCTGTCCACTCAGGTCAGGAATTACCACTGTGCCAAACCTTGTGGATGTATCATTCTTGGATGGCAGACAGATTACCAGATGAGTCACATACATATTTTAAGAGCAGACATTTCATAAAAGAACAATATACTTTAAAAACAGACTGGAGTGAGTGCAGGTGAATAGTCAGGGATTTCCATCAGGTCATACAACACAACAGATGCCATGTGTGTGTACATTCTGTAGCTATCTATATTTCTCTCATGTACAATTAATATCCTCAACCATAAACACACTTGCACAGAAGTCTCCACCCTTATTTAGCAGTACAGTCTATGCTTTTGCCAAAATTTGGATGCTTTTTTGGGTACAGTGGGTATAGGTAATGTATCACAAGTTTTTCACTGGTAAACTTAGCTAGTTAGATGAGATAGTATGTACATATTTCTCCTTTATTTTTCCTGTTTATCTCTTTCACATGTTCTTTTCTTTCATTCTCTATCTTTCTCCCTCCCAATCTACTTGCTTCTTCATTCTCATCTCACACTTCTTCCCTATCTCCCTTTTCACCTCCTTCCTTCCTTACTTACTTGCTTCCTTCCTTTCTTGTTTGCTTCTATCCTTCCTTCTGTCTTTTCTGTTTCTTCTTCTGAGTGACATTGATTGTTCACATTCCTGTGACACACATTCCAACCATGTGTATTACAGACAATTGCCACTACTCTCAACTTTGTATATTATTGTATATTTTTATAATTAGTATTGTTTATGATGTTCTTATTTATCTATATTCTAGAGCTTATATGTTGAGTTCTTCAAGAAAATTTGCCTAGACCTAGCTTTACTTATTTTTTTACCCATATATTCATGGACAAATAGTGACAAATATTTTAATATTCTTTAACTCTTCCTTATTAATTTCTGTTTGATTTCTTTCACTTTTTTGCTACAATGTTCTACCTAAGGCTTTGTGTCTATTGAACTGCTCTACTAAGGCTCTGAGAGGTAGTCATTGTGTGGTTAGGAAAGATAAGGTTGTGTTTCTATAGCAAGTTAAAGTCTGGGTTATCATCAAAGTTTATATCTAGTTGTATATCATGATAATTCTGCCTGTTTCTTTCCCTAGACACTGATACACATAGTGGCCACTCTTCTTTCTTCATTCCAGTTTCTCTTACTTAATACTATGGAAGAGTATTATGGGACCGCAGGATACTCTACAGAACAAATATGTCAGATGCTACTTAGAACACACATTGAGCAAGATTTTCCTGTCTTCAAATGATACCATGTTTGAAAGGCACTTACTCACAGAGTCTAGGACAAGGCTTTTCTCAACTGTTCCTTACTAAGTAGGCCCTATCCTGTTGAAAAAAGCAGCAGTCCTTCCCTTGTTTTGTTTGTTTTTGTTTGTTTTGTTGTTTTTTCATGATATTTTTTGCCTGTACAATCTGTGGCACTGATTGAAATCAATGAAGGTCTGTGTTCAGTTTATCATAGACTATTATTATACAGCATGGTGCCATGAACATATAATTTGATTAATAAGATTATTTTGAATGAAAATTACTTATTTGGACAAAGTTTTTTAAAAAACAAAATTTCAGTGTTTTATCCTCATTGGTAAGAGTAGAAATTATTTTGTTAAAAATGAGTAGTAATTGCATCCAATCTCACTAAAGGTTCAGTATATTAGGAAGGACAAGAAAGCATACAATCCTTGAAAGTTTCTATTCTAAAAGAGAAGTGAAGATCAGAATTCACAGAGGGCATAAACACTTCTCTATTCTGAGCTTATTATGACGAGGAAGAAAATGAGACAAGGTAAGCATCTGAGAAAGAGCCAGGAAGATCCCTGTACTGAGTGATCAGGAGTAAATGCCTGGCTTCCACCAACCTAATGGCTAAAGTGTTCTCAGAGGACAACATCTGTGTCCTTCAAGGAGTTTCAACCTCTTGTTTCTATCAATGTTCTAGAAAAGTACCCTACTACTTTCTTTGATCTATTATTGTACATGCATCATGAAACTATTATCATGTTAGGACATGGTTTTGTGCAATAATCTAAATGAGTCTTGAGTACTCATTCATATTTGACTATATAATAAACAATCTCTTCCTTTGAGGACAGAGTTATGTTTCAGTGTTGATATCAGTATGTGAATGATGATAGAGATGGGGCTATCCACAGACATTCCTAAGGCATGCTAAGTATTTAAAAACTATTGCTTTCTCTTCATACTCTGTGTCATCCAACTGTTGCCAGACAACAAGTCCCATAGCAAGCAGCTTGCATTATCAAGTATATATGTCTCCTTAACCTCTCACTAAACTTATATCTCTACAGGGCCTTCTGTCAGTGTTCTCTCTGAAACCTAGTATTCCCACAGCTGTTTGGGTCAGACTGTTTTGCAATTAAATCAGCTTACCAGCACAGCACACTCTAAGGGAAGACAATCTCATTATTTTTGAGTCCACTTTGATGACCCTCCATTCTGCTCAGTGACAGATGTTTTCCTGGGATTGGACAGGCCTGGGATTGCCTTGTCACTTTTGTGTTTAATGCTGGCTGTGTTACGTAGATAAACTGAAATTCAAAGCAAGGCTTTTGCTTCTTGGCTCTAAAGTTTTCAAAGCTTTGATTCAAGAATATTTGTGTGTTAAATACTGTTTATGAGTATTCATGTACAGAATAAGGTATGTGCCCACACCTGCATGTGTATATACATATACATGTTTATGTCCTATACACATGTATACAATGAAATACATGAACATATTCTCAACTCTTTGTTATCACTATTTCAATCTTTGTCGTATCTTCTTTAAAGGATTGGAAAAAACTTTTGAGAGAGTGCTTCACATAGTCAAAGCTGTGTACTAACTTCTTACATATCCAGTGATAACCTTGGACATCTATTTCTCTTGTCTTTATCTCTTGAATACCAAGAATATAAGCATGCAGCATGCTGCTTTGTTTATGTGGAACTGGGAACAACCTTGAGATTGTGTACTTCTAGGCCAGAACTCCACTAACAGTGCTTTATCTTCTGGTCTGGACAGAAAATACATCTTGTTTGTTTAAAGCATTTAAAACTCACAGTGTTTGATCTCCTTCTTTGTAGGATGTCAGAAAAGAAGGCAAGTTAATCTAATAAATAATAATAATAATACATGTCAAAATGTTACAGAGGAAAATCCCAAACATGAAATTTTAGATAAGGTGGCTAGAGGAAAGAATCCATCTCAACTCTCAGAGTTTTCACATGTACCAAATAAGTTTATTTTTGCAGGGACTGCAGGACCTTCAGACATATCAAAATTATGAGACAAATCAAATTCTGGGAGCTCAGCTGTATACAGGGAAACTATATCACTCTTTCAGAGAGGTGAAGAACTGCTATGAAATGATGTCTTTTGGACATGGCATGACTGTTGTACCCCATGGACTCACAGCAGTTGTGACTGACAGAACAAGATCAAGTCAGTTAAAATACCAATGTGGATGGTCCATAAGGCTAATTCCTCCCTGAGAAGATAGAGATTGTTAATGGTTTCTGGGAGAAAAGAATTAAATCCTTCAATGGTTTAACCATTGGTAAATTGCTTCTGCTAGAGCAAGTAATCCCATATCTATGCTCGTATAACTAAGCCTAACTAAGCACAGGGGAACATCACAATATAGATAAAAGAAGGAAGGATATTGTGGGAAGAAGACAAGGTTCAGTGGTAGTAGGAGAGGGATGAAATGATGAAGGGGATGTTATCAAATCACATTATAGAAATGAATGATGTTGTAAAAGAATAAAATGTTGACGTACAAATATATGTTTAAAACATGGCAGAAACCAACTAAAGAAAGATCTATGGTTGAAATTAGCCAGTTACAGTTTCTATCTTTCCCTTCATTCCTGCCTTCCTGCTTTCATTTCTTCTGTCCATCCTTCCTGCATTTTTTATTCATTGTCTCATGTTGTTTAGGTTATTTCCAAACTTATTTTGTAGCTAGTCATGGAGTTGAACTTCTAATCAATTTGTTTCAATTTTCCATGTGGTGGGATCACATGTATGCATCACTATATTCAGCAAAGAGTTTTATTTTCTTAAGTTAACCCAGACTCAGAAAGACAAATATCTTCTATTTTCTCTCATTTGTGGATGTTAGCTTTAGATTTTTTAATTTGTGTGTTCCATTTGGAATATTCGTAGTGATTAGGAAATTATTAAGAACTCATATATGGAGGAGTTCTTCAAGGTAGAGGAGACTGAATGGAGGGGTATAATGAATTAAAATGGAATAATGTCATGGGAAACAATAAATGGGTTGGGGGTTCGGAAGGGAGAGTAAAGGAAGGACTATAGAATAGGTTAACTAACATGAAAGACCTATCAAAAAAGTAATGTGGACATCTTCATTAGAATCTTCCTAAATATATATGCAAATATGTTCACATTTAAATGCACATATACGATAATTTAAATGAAATTACCATGTAGCAGGGCAAACAAATCTGTTAGACTATGCATAGTAACAAATAAAACAATAGGTATTAGTAGGAATGGGTTAACTCATTTTAATTTATTACCCAGTGTAGTGCCACAGATTCCCCCAAATAATTCAGGTTATTGTCAGGGAGACTGTTTATCCTCAAGTACCTGATGGTAAGATCTTATTGATTAAGAAACAACATACACAATTATAGAACATGAAGAAATCAAGCTTGTACTAACCTTTATAATTTATCCTTACTCTATAGCTTTTGTAGTGACAGGAGGTGCCTTTGTGAATTTCATGATAGTACAGGAGAAAAGTAATCATCAACTTTACCTAGCTAGGAACACTGAGGACTTTAATAATTGGCTTGACAGGACATGTTCATTGGTTCAATAGTGGCACAAACATAATAGGAATCACTTTCTGATTTGGTTTAAGTCAAAATCTGTATGTTAAAAAACATTCTTGGCACTGGTATTAAGGTCATGAATAGGTGTTGCTAGACAGGACATATGTCATAAAACCTACCTACTATTATTACTCTATAAATGACTATATATTTAAACAGACCAAAAATGTGTTATGATTATGTCCAAAGACTTAGTGTATCTCTCTCTTCTTCAGTAGATGGTGATTAGTACAGATACCCACAACTGGCTAAAGTGTAGAAGATATTAAATGGTAAAGATCATGTAGTATTAGGACATATTTATTGCCCTTCCTCTCCTGAGACCAAGAGTTGATTTTTGAAGAGGTATTGTATTGCTAGACCCTCAACCTTGAACTGACCTTAATACATGCATGTAATCAAAATGGTATAAAAGCATAAAGGGGGAGGGGTGATGGGATAGGGCATTCTAGGGATGAGAAATGGGGAAAGGGGATGACATCTGTATTGTAAATAAATAAAATATCCAATAAAAAAGAAAAGAAACGAAAAGAAAAAGACTGGAAGATCCAGTGATTAAAAATGAGTGCTGGATTCAATAAATCAGTTGCACATATGAATTCGTAGTGATTCTAACATCATATATAAGACCTGAGCAAATGTAAGCTGGGAAGAAAGTAGGTTTTCCTTCCCCCATCCCGCTTACCTCTGTCTCTGTTTTTATTTTCTGCCTCTCTCTCTCTCTCTCTCTCTCTCTCTCTCTCTCTCTCTCTCTCTCTCTCTCTGTGTGTGTGTGTGTGTGTGTGTGTTGGGTTTCATTCATGTTCCAGTGGATAGCACACATAATAATGGAGAGGCACAATATATTGTACCTGATTGCCCTTAAATTAAAAGATATGCGAGAGAGAAAATAAACAAGAAGGTGAATTCAATGCAAAGTCAGAGAATGTAGGAAGGGAAAGAGTAAATATCATCAAAATTAATTGGACCAAATTCTCAAAGAACTAATTTATAGTGGAGGAAAAAGTGTTGCCTAACCCTATACTTAAAAGACAATACCAAATATTGACCCTGAGAACCACATTTGTCTGTAAAACTTACAAATATCTGAAATATTCCTCATCTGGGAAGAAAATAGGTGAAGATATATAAAACTAGTTTTATCCAGATACATGTTCAATTCTTCAAATTTGCCTATAAAATCTCTATAATCTGAATTGTGTGAATATACAAATATATAACTCTCATTAGATATATTTCCCTATGTTAGAAGCTGTAGCTATACATGCAAATACCTACGAAGATGAAACAATCTAGGAAAACCCATTCACCAAGAAATATCTGGTGTACTTCATGCATGGAGTAATTCAATGCAGACTCAAAGAGCAGGCAAGGCATAGAAAATTAATGCAAGGCAAAAGGCAGGAATATCATAAAATAACACTATGTTACTGCTGTTCAAGTTTGTCAGTACTTTTCAAACTATAATTAGTCGCCTTTTCTGTTCCTTTCTCCTTTGTTTTTCTCATTCTGTTGTTTTTTTTATTTCCCCTTCTCTTTCCTTCTGCTTTTTCTTCTTTCCTTTCCTCTCCCTCCATTCCTTTCTCTTTTCTTTTCTTTTCCCTTCCTTTCTTATCCTTTCTTTCCTTTATTTTCTTTCCATCTTTCCTTTCCTTTGCAAAAATATGATACAGTCTTATGTTTACCAGAAAGACTTTAAACTCTGTATGCAATTGAATCTGATTTTAAGCTTCTAATTAATTTCTTGTGATGGCTGTTTTCAATTATTCCTTCTTCTTAATTATTTTTTATTCTTCAAATGCAAGAACAATATAGCTAACTATAACAGCATTTAATGATTTCCTTTATTCTTGTATGTTTGTTTTAACTCAACACAGAAAAAAAAAATACTAATGAAGCATCACCAGTGCTATAAGCATTAAACTAATTGACATTTTGTCTCCCAGGACACATTCAATGGGAACTGGAGAAATGATTTAGTTTGTAAAGCACTTGTCTTGAGAGCATAAGGAGGTGAGTTTAATCTACAACAAGTATGTACGAAAATCTGGGTGTGGTGGTATGCATTTATAAACCCCATGCTGGGTCTTATTGGCTCCAGCCAGCTAGAGAAAGTTACTGTTGTATTCCCTTCTGTAACAGTGATATCTCCTGATACATAGTTGGAGGTACTGGGCATATAATATGTATATGAAATTATTCAATGATTGAAAACCAAGAATATACACAGTATGGTGACTCAGAACTTATATTGCAGAAACTACAAAATCACAAATGAAAGCTACTACTTAGAAGGATGTTGAATATGAAGAAGGGTCAGAAAGAAAATAAAATGGTGTTATGGAAGTGTTTATGCTAGTGAGTCATTAGTGTTGGTCTTTGGAGGTTGGAGTGTTGGCTATTTTTTCTCATTTCTTCTGACTTTGCATCAGTCATGTTGTAGCTTCTCCAGTGTTTTCAGTAATTCACATCAATTTTGGAGCCCAGACTAAGTGTAAAAGGATTTTGAGCTACAAGAAGAGAACAATTCCATCATTCTCCCAGGAAATCAGATGGAAGTTGTAATAGGCACACATGTTTCAGAGTTCAGGTAATGTTGGGCCCATTGGTAACATCCATGTCTCTCACTATTATAAACAATGAATCTCAGCTGTTCTGTCCCAGGAGAATATGGAAGCAGCAACATAAAGAATGACACAGGAAAGAAGTCAGCTCAGATTGTCCCATAGGTTAGGGCTCTTGATACAAAATCTAAAGACCTGAGTTGTATGCCAGGAACAACATGATCATTCTCTTACTTTGATGAATGCTGTATGGCATTTACACTTCTCTCTGTCTGTCTCTCTTTCCTTTTAAGTATAGGGTTAGGCAACACACATACATACACATATGCTCATAAACAAGCAGAGTCACTTGATAACACACCAAATAAGTAAAATATAATAAAAAAGGAGACAGTTTATAAAAAAGACTAGAAAGTCTTTGTTACCCAGGATATAATAAAAGACTTAAAAAAAAACCAGTAAGAAGATGCATGAGAAAAATTCCATGATAGCATATGTAGAAAACCTATGTGTAATGAAAGTGAAAACTGAAGGGTCATGAGCCTCATGCCTAGAGTACTACTGAAGGGTCACCTGCCTCATAACTATCTTTACAAAGAGATGACTTCTAAGGTCACTAGTCTCTTTGTATTCTTAGAATGCTTCCACTTTTAAAATAAAATGATTTTATTTTTATTAATAACCATATATTCCTACTATAATTATTTTTCATAGCACACACAGACCTGAAAACTTTGTTGGGCACTCTCAATATTCAGACCTAAGCAAATATGTCAAAACAGGCTGAAAAATTAATGAAAAATCTTACCTGCCATACCTACCCCTATGATAGGCAGAAAGGACACTCTTGCTTATCTGAAATAACATATAGTCCATGCACTTCCAGTTTTATGTCTAAGATATGCACAGCACAAAATCCCTTTCCACAATGTGTATCCAGATGTCTTAGAAATTCAAATGTATCCCAAATCCTTAAGAGTTCTCTCCTTTTGTGTTCTTCTGTTGATCCCTATGGCCTTTACCAAGCTATGTATGTAATTTGCAAAATTTCTGTTGCATTTTTCATTATCTGCCAGCCAGATAATAAGAGGCATCTGATGAAGGGCTTGCTTAAGTGCTCTATCCAGTGCTGTTGATGCTGCATGCATTATTCATGCAGCACCACCCGAACAAACCACACTTTGACTACATAGTCATTTTCAGTTCATTTATTTACCAGACAATTTAAAGATTATGGGAGATGAGAGGAGACACACTTATGAATCAATAATGAACTTTGACTCTTTACCATCTCTGTGTCCTCGGCTCCCCTCTCTGGTGTGGGTGGCCTCAGGCAAGGGCCTTTCTGAAGATCAAATGAAGGAATAGATCAAAAAGATCTCTGAATGGTAAATGCACCAATTAAACAGAGACACTTAACTTGCAAAATGGTAGAATGTTTAGCAATCAGAGAGACGTACTTATAAGTGTGAAAGTAGGTAAGTGATCTCTCAGAACAACTTAAACTCTCATATAGCTAGTTGAGTGATTTTAAACTGAGGAAAATATAGTTTCAGTAGGTAAACTGCATGATACACAACCACAAGAACCACAGTTCAGATCCTTGATCCAATGCAAAATGCTAAACATAGTTACAAATGACTGTCATTCCAGTGTTGGATGGCAAGGAGGGTAAAAATAAAAGGTGATCCTTGAAGATCATTGGCCAGTGAACCAAGCCTAATTGATAAGTTTCAGATTTAGTTAGAGACTGTTTCAAAAATTGAGGTGGAAATCAACTGAGGATCCACAACCATTGTTGATCTCTGTCCTCGACACATATACACTAAGTACATAAATCATAGACATAAAACACACACTCATGTGGACCTGTGACTACACACAAAGCAAAAGGTCAGCAGTCCACTGTCAGTACAGTAGCCTCATTTAGGTCTCTCCTGCAACAGCCATCTAGTAATCCTTTTCCCATTTGCTCATTGACTCTCTTGTGAACTCCATCATTCTGTTTACCTTTCTTTAAGTGAGCTCTGCTGTCAGCTTGAGTCTACAATCCTGAGACACAGATAAGCTATGTTTTGACCTTCCATCTGGGACCAAACACAGTCAAGTATATGCACAGGAACTTGGCTCCTTCATGTTCATAAGCCTGAGAGTGTGATCTCTATAACAACAGCAGGACACAGCGGAAAGATACAACTAAATACTGAAAGCTCTTCTCAGACCTACACACAGTAGAAATGCATACACACACATACACACATACAGACACACACCACACATTTATATGTAAGATATAAATATAATATTTTAATTCCACTATTTTTCTCATTTCTCTTAATCTTTTATGGTTATTTGCTATTTACTATTTTGTGTTCACACCTTACATCAACATGAATAACGTGCAGGAATTGGAAGTTAGCTGAAGCACCTTGGGCATTGGAAAGTGATTAATATGGTTCATTGGATACCAGTTTGCTTTCTTACCAGATCTTTAATATTATGTCATACTCAATAGAAACGTTAGAGACTTTTGCCACAAGCCCTCTCCCCAGTCTAAGAGTTTGTGACTCCTGCTACAGGACATATTACCTGAATGAAGAGTTGATGAGAAACTGCCTCTAATGACTGTCTGCCTATTTTACTATGATATTGACAGCCTAGGGAGGTATATTCTTTTATGTCTTGTCTAAAGATGATGTCACTGAAATGTGTGATCAGCCTCAACTCTTCTGTGGATATTGTGGATGGGACTGGCTCTAGATTTGCATTATCCATACACTATTTTGAATGTGAAGACCAGGAGTTGGGCTGAGTATGAGACATCAGTTGTTGGGACATTAAGAATGCATTGATTTCAAAAGAACAAATGCTATAATGACTCCAGGACAAGTTCTATCTCAGGGGATGTCATTTCCCTAGCAAATATTCATAGATGACACCATTCATAACTTCAGGTGTTCCAAGATAAGAATCATTCTTAGTTTGGAAGTCTAAGTGACTGCACTGGTCAGGGCTGCTGAAGCTGCCATTGATTATTGCTATTATCATGCTGAGAGGGTCTGTAGTTATGATGAAAGCTCTGAGCTTAAACTCTCTTCAAAGTTCTACTTTTATCATTTTAACATGCTGTTAAAACCTGGTTCAAGCCTGGCAATTTGGTTCAGTGGGTAAAGTGCTTGCAAGCATAAGTAATTGACTTCGAGCCTTAGAACCCATGTAAGGAAGCCAAGAGACTGGCTTCTCCTCTTAAGGGCCCAAGTTTAATTGAGAGCACCACATGGTGACTCACAGCTATCTGTAATTGCCATGATATCAAGTTCCATTGTCTGACCTCTGTATGCACTACAAGCACACATGCAGTACACAGAGATTACATGTGTGCAAATACACATACCTACACACAAACATATCTATCTATATATATGTATATTTACACACATATCTATATATGCATATTTACATACATATATATTTAACAATTCATCTATATATTTCTACTGCTTTCTCTTCATAAGTAAAACTTAAAAGACAATATAGAAGATTTTAAGTTCATAAGTTAGTAGCATGGTTCCCTAATGCAGTTAGGAAGAGACAAATACCAGAATATTTCATGTGATAATTAAAGGAAATTAGGAATCAAGGCAGGGAACAATGTTTGGTGCTTTACTTTTCTTTATTGTTGTTGTGGTTTGAAATTATGACAAAAATAATTAGGAGGATAGGATTTATTTTTAAAAGTCCATTATTTAAGATTCTAGTTCATTACAGAAAGAAAAGCAATAGCTATAGGAACTAGGAAAACAGTTTACAATACATTTTCAAAGGGAAGAGATCAGTATACGTCTGTGCTCAGCTTATGTGTGTGGGCTTATTTTGTTATGTTTTGTTTCATATTTTCTCTCTTTCACAGTTCATTCTCTTGATAGGGAATGATGCAACCCACATTAGGCAGATCTTTTAACATAATCAAAGGAATCCCTCACAATATGTCAATCTAATCAGGACAATCCATCTTAAAGAATCCCTTCCCCAGGAGATTAGATTTTGTCAAGTTTGGAGAACCATTTATCACACTTACTCTTAATTTTCCCTTGTCAATGTATATGAGGGTTTGAGCTCAATTCTCATCATCCAGCTAAAAGTGCTATGCAATGTGATATATGTCCATTATCCTTGCACCGTGGAAGTGGAAATGGGAAGATCCCTGAAAATTACTGTCGTGCTTGTTAAGCTGAATAGTAACTGCAAGTTTACAGAGAATGTATATGAGTGTGGATGGGATACATGTTAGTTGGAATTTGTGGAGTGATGGATTGAATAGGGTTCATAAAGTTTCCTCTTTCTTTCTCTATTTACTCCTTTGAATAGGAGACAGTCTCTCTCTGAATCTTGGTCGCAATTCTGAATACTTGAAAATAAGATCAGGATTCATGTTTTGATGGAGCAATCTTGCTTCCATGATTTTTTATATATGAATTCAAATATTTGCATAATATTATGCACACAAAAATACTTACTGAACTATTACTTGCTATTTATATTATTTAGCTGTGTGGCTTTATTTGTATGTGTTCATATGCACACATGTGGATGTTGAAGACAAAATTCAACTTTGGCTTTTGTAGCTCAGGTCCTGGTCACCTTAGATTTGGAGCAGGGTCTCTAAACTAACAGGCAATCCACAAGATAGTTAATCTGACTGTCTAAGAAGGACAGGGGCAGCTCTCTATCCTACCAGTGCTGGATTCCAATCAGTTCCATCACATTCACTTTTTACCTAGGAATTGAATTGAGGTTGTCATGTTTATGCACCAAATACTTTTCTTACTGCGCTATAATCAGCTATACTATTTCAACGTAGTAATTAGTGACAACCCACATGCCCCTTCATTGAAGATAGCTGAGAGAAATTATGACACACCCACACAGTTTGATATCATGCATGTTTACAAGAAATTAAAGTTTTCATTTACTGACCTGAAATGTTCACTAAGACATGTTCTTATGTGGAAACAATTTACAATTCAGTCTGTTCAAGTATACACAGTGAATGTGAATTGAAAGACAAGTTCCCTTTGTATGTTCATGAAAATGCAGAGCATTCCTGAATGACACAGAGTTACTTAGAAAGTTGGTATCTGTTTTGTTTAAGAATAAAAACCTCTGAGATGGAAGAAATTATAACCAATTTTATATATGTATATGTATATGATGTATATGTAGTAGTATATAATATAATGTAATATATAATATAATAATGCAAAAATATAATAAAATGACAGGAAGACCAACTAGTGTCTAAAGCTAAAAAAAAAAAAAAAAGAATAAAAATCTCTGGAAACATATTTGTCTTTTCTCATTTTCAAGTATATATGTGTGGTTTATGTGGAGGTTTGTGCTTGTTTCTACGATACACAGGTGAGTGGATGAACATGTACATGTGTTCATATTGTTTTCAGGCCCAAGTTTGATGAGGGAAAATTTCCCAGTCCTTTTCATCTCATTCTTTGAGTCAGGGTCTCTTAAACTGATAACTTGCCTATTTGGCTAGTCTCCCTGAAATCCCTTACCTGCTTTCAAAGGATGCAAAGTAGAGGTGAGCTGACATACCCACATGATATGTGCCTGGGTTCTAGGTATTAATATTCTTATCATCTTGCTTGACAGCACCTGCTTTAATTACTGAGCCCTCTCCTTCGGCTTTAACAGAGTTTCAAATATAGTTATGTACATTTATCACTGTGTATTAAACATCACAAAGAAATAAAAGTCCAAAACAATCCTATTCAATGTACAAAGCTATAATAAATTGAATATTTTTGTCCTTTTGCAGAAAGAAGAAATGGGTTGGATATGGTACTAGGCCTTGTGCATGAGTGCTGAGACTCATGATGCTATCCTATAGATCAATTCAGAGGCTGCCCTCTCCATAGCTTCCACTCATACTGAAAGTGTGGCTGGGAAAGTAAATGGGTCCTAGAAAAGACTATCCTTTCCAAAACATGACTGCATCCTGTAGCAAATAGTGCTTACATTTTTATTTCCATCAATGTGTCTTGCACATCAACCATGAACTTGATTATATATATATATATATATTTAATATTCTTGATCACAACAGTCATTCTTCTCCCAGTTCCATTTCCTTGGTGTAGTACTCAACACTCTATAGAAGCCTAGGATCCCTGCATTTGAACTTAGAATTCTTATTATATAGGAGCTTGGACTCTAGACTCTAGTTATAGCAAACATTCCTAAGTGTCAAGTATGATTGCACATGTGTTATTCCTATATATTTGTGTGTTTACCTGCATTTGAATCGTGGTGTGAGTGTAGTGTGCTGAATGGTGTAGGAGGATAGACATGCCTGCCTTCCACCATGTTTCAGGCATGGTTTCCTGTTGGGTGTACTAGACTAGGTGGCCTGTGAATTTCCAAGATTCTTTACCAGAACTCTGGGATTAGAAGTATGCACTATCAAATCCCAGTTCTTGTGGGTTCTAAACATTTAAACTCCAAGACTCCTGTTTAAATTGCCATGGGGTTACTCACTGAGTCATCTCAGCACAATCCTTTCTGGATTCAGCATATGACATGTACTTTGAAAGCAACAGTGCATAGATTTTCACACTCATCCTCAAAACATCCTTGTGAGGTGAATAACTTGTATTAGTGAAATCTTTAGTTGTACAGACTGAAATATTGGGAGGTGAATGTATTTGTCAGGACAGATTGTCACTAGGAGTGGGAAGAGATCCAGGGTAGATCACACATAGAGAGAGCAGATTGCTCAGAGCAAATCTTAAATTGGAGATGAATACATTGGTCTGGATTCTAATTAGAATTAATATAAGGTGGATAGATAGAGAGCAAGACTTAACATAGGTTTCTCATTGCTTTCTAATTTGCCTCTACAAGTTCATTTAGTTGCATTTCTCTGTGGTAAAATGTCAGTATGCTCTCCACCCCACTGTGTAAAATCAAACTGCTTTAGCTTGCCTAGGGAGAGACCAGAAAGCCAGAGAATGGGCCACATAGCTTCTGGTTCCTTGCTCTTTTCATCTACAAAGTCACCCAGAGTTCAGGGTATAATTTTCCCCTGAGGATAATTATACATTTCTTTACTGCACTATTCAGCAATTTTAGTTGGAAGTTTCTTCATCTATTTCATAGACCAGTTTACTTATATATGTTTTAATTTCTTTGAAAAGTGTCCCCAGGGATTCAATTACTTTCTATGCCTGTGTAGAGTCCTTAATATCTGCATAGGAAAACTGAAAGGTCAATTTTTTCTTCCATATTTTCTGGTTTTCAGTATTCAATTCTGACAGCGGCAAGTGAGAGATTTGAAAATGCAGTGTTGGGAAAATTTCAGCTCATAAGGAGGTCATTGTTCTATTTAACATCTGCAGTAGGCATTAAAGGGTTCTCTGCTTCTAGGACTAAGCAGAAGAGACAGATCTATGTGACATAAATGTCAGGCAGGATGACAGAGTTGCTGACTTGACCCTAAACTGATAGTCCACATTAATTATAATGCAAGTCTTAGAAAACTCACAATCCTCAGAGAGAGACCTTAAGTAAATTACTAACATGGAAAAGATATCCACATGACCAGTGATGTCAATGCCAAATTGCAGTCCTATGGAGTAATGTTGACAAACCTGTAGAAATTTGTATATATGGGTTGGATACAGCTAAACACAATATACAGATGAATTATGTAGCCTTTTGCCTAAGCCTGGGGACCTAGTCAATAAATAGAGAGAATAATTTTACCCAGATTTACTTTTTAGTCTATATACTGAAGCGTGGTTGTATGTTACAGGGAAGCCATAATAGTGCTTGAAATGCTGTCAGTGCCTCTGTGCATTTCTCACGTCTGTACTTGTGTGTGTATGTGTGTACAATGTGTATGTCTGTCTCTGTGTGTCTTGCTTGTTAGACTTGCAAAGTGCTAGTATCCAACACCTAGTCAGAAACTGGTAGTAAATATATTTGTAATCTCTTTGAAGCAAGTTCTTCGCTTTTTCTTCTTTGTCTTTTCCTGCTTGTGTTTGCTGTGGATCTTTTGCTGTTTTCTAACTCTGGTGCTCCAAGTTGACATGGCCAGATATTGACATGTGAGTGGAGGATATCTTTAAACACAAATGTGTTGGAAGGTTCCTGCTCCAGGTATAGGACCAGATGTCAGTGAGACCAGGTATGAGTTTGAAATCTATATTTCTTCCTTAGTACATTGTTCCTCCACATCTGCAATAGTTCCAAAGTAGCACTTCAGTCATGAACTCAAGCCCCTGTGCAACGTCTCAATTTTTCCATTAAACACATGGACAGATGTTAGGAAGATAACTCAATATATAAAAATTTTACCACACAAACATGGGGACCAGAACCCATGTAAAAGCCAGATGGAGTAATGTACATCTGGAATCTCAATTATCCATGGTGAGATGGGAACAAAAGACAAGAGAACACTCAAAAAATCATTGTTTGGACTGTCTGTTATATAGGGCAATATAAAAAAAGAAAATTTCTCTCAAACAAGGTGGAGAACCATCTTGAGAGAACCAGGAGGTTGATTTGTCAGGTCTCCTTAACTTTTAGTTTCAACTTGATAGAATCTAAATCATCTGAAAGAAGAAACTCAAATGATGAGTTGCCTAAAGAAAATTGTCCAATGGGTATGATGGGGTGGGTATTGATTTTTAATTGATGTAGAAAGGCTGAGATCACTATGGACATTACTGTTTCTAGACAATTTTTCTTTCACTGTAGAAGTCATCTGAGTATAAGAATGCCTGCAAGCCAGTTAGCAAACATCATTCTCTATGGCTCCTGAAGTACCTGTTTGGCTGTGTTTGGAGGCAATGTTGTACAGAATAGCAATTATCCCTGGACTCAAGTTCCCTTCTGAATTCCTGCTAAACTTCTCTCAAGAAATGAACCATGATTTAAGTTGGATGCTAAATAAAGTTTTTTTTTTCTCCCCAAAGTTGTTTTTGGTAGGCACAGAAATGCAACTGCAACAACTTTTGACTTCCTTACACCTACTCTGACTTACCCACGTCATATCATATACAGATACACATATGTCACATACACTAAAATCTTATAAACTTTCTAATATTGATTTCAAAAAATCTTTATACTATGTATAGTAACTAATAAAGTAGAAGTTTTATGAATAATTGTTGTGGATACATAGGGGATGTGTGAGTAATAGAGAGAGTAGAAATAGGGAGAGGAAGCATGTTGAGAATAGAGGTAACATAGAGCATGTAGTTTTTGTTTATTTGTTTTTTTACAAGTTTATTTGTGGAGAAACAGTATCATATAGTACCACCCTAAATTGTGATGTTCCTACTTAAAATTACAAACATTGCAAAGACAATCATGCATCTCACTATCCAGCTCTATTCTTGAACATTTCTAATATGAAATTCATATATAGATAGTTCACAGATCCATTTCATGAAGAATCTAGGTGAACTATCTAATTTCTCATCATCATTTCAACCAGTCTAATGAAGACAGATATGTGTTTATGAAGACAGAGTACTACTAGTGGATTTAGTGGAAACCAATGAGGCTTGTGACAGGTGATCAAGGGCATCAGTGGGCATTTTTACTACACTAAGTATCATTATGGTAAATCATCTGGAATTTTCTTCTCCAATCTAGTGATCTAGCAGTTGCTGAGTTCTGTGGTACACACCACTTTGTAACTCAAGTATAGGTGATAAGAATCGGGGAGTAGCTGAGACCATTTCATTGTAATTTGCTCAACTCACTCAAAAATGCAAACTGTAAAACAAGAAGATTATTCTCTCTCCTCTCTCTCCTCTCTCTCTTCTCTCTCTCTCTCTCCTCTCTCCTCTCTCTCCTCTCCTCTCCTTCTCCTCTCCTCTCCTCCTCCTCTCCCACTCTCTGTCTATTTGCCTTTTATGGTACCATAAATTAAACCCAAGTATTTCTCTTCTGCCTCTAATCATATTTCTCTTTTCCTCCTTGTTTGTCTCTCTCTCACACTGCCTGTATCTTTGTCCCTCTGCCTCTTGGATAATAAGAATTGAATCTCATTATCTCTGCCTCTCTGCTTCTGTAGGATAACTGGATATTGAACCCAGCATTACCTGTCTGTTTCTTCTCATCATTTATCAGTTTGTCACTGTACCTCTGTGTCTCTTTACTTGTATCTGTCTGACCCTGCTTGTCTTTCTCTGTCCCTCTCGATCTCTAGGGTGCTGGGGAATTAACCCAGACCTTAAGCAAAATCATCCCATGCTCTTCTACTGAGCTAAACCTCAACTCTATATATAGTGTTTCTGTATTCTTTTGTGTGGTTCCTCAAATAATACAGTCATTTACTCTAGAAGAGAAATTCATTGGCCACAAAAAAGAAACAATTCTAACAGGAGAGATAATCCAGACAGGAAATTATTTTCCATTCATTTATAAGGACATGAATTGATCATTAGCATACATAGAGAACACAAGAATTATTAGACAAGCTTGTAAACCCAGCAGTGGGAAGGCAATGAGAAGATAACTGGGCTTTGTTAGCCATCCAGTTTGGACTCCTTAGTGAGCGCAGACCTCAATGGCTTAAAAATCAAGGAAAGTTGCTTGTCTATCTGGAAGTTGGTATGTAGAAAAAATGAAAATAGATCTATATCAACTTGCACAAAACCTGAGTCAAAGAGGATCAAGGACTTCCACATAAAACGAGAAACACTGAATCTAATAGAAGAGAAAGTGGAAAAGAGCTGGAAAATCATTGGCATGGGGGGAAATTTACAAAACAAAACTTAATGGCCCAGGCTCTAAGATTAAGAATTGTTAAATGGGACTTCATGAAGTTGAAAGGCTTCTGTAAGGCAAAAGAACACAGTCAATAAGACAAATTGGCAACCTACAGATTGGGAGATAATCTTCACTAACCTCACATCCAATAGAGGCTATTATCCAAATATATAAAGAACTCAAAAAGCTAGCACCAGAAAAACCAAACAACCCAATCAAAAATAGGGTATAGAACTAAACAAGAATTCACAATAGAGAAATCTCAAACACCCAAGAAGCACTTAAAGAAATCTTTAAAGTCCTTAGGATGAGGGAATTGCAAATCAAAATGACCCTGAGATTCCACCTTACACCAATTACAATGGATAAGATCAAAAACTCAGGTAACAGCACATGTTGGTAAGAATGTGGAGAAAGAGGGACACTCCTCCATTGCTGGTGGGATTGCAAACTGGTACAGCCACTCTGGAAATCAATTTGGAGGTTCCTCAGAAAATTGGAAATAGATGTACCTGAAGATCCAGCTATACTACTCTTGCGCATATTCCCAAAAGATGCCCCATTATACCACATGAGCATGTGTTCCACTATGTCCATAGTGGCTTTATTTTTGATAGACACAAGCTGGAAACCACCCAAATGTCCCACAATGAAAGAATGGATACAGAAAATATTGTTCATTTACACAAATAAAGAACAAGGACATCATGAGTTTTGTAGGCAAATCGATGGAACTAGAAAATATCATCCTGAGTGACTCAGACACAAAATGACATTCACAGTATGTACTGACTAGTAGGTGCATATTAGTAGAAAAAGTACAGAATACCCAGGGTACAATTCACAGAACTCAAGAAGGTTAACAAGTAGAAAGGCCCAAGTGAGGATGCTTCAATACCATTTGGGAAGGAGAAGAAAGCATCACAAGGGGCAGAGGGAGGGACCTGAGTGGGAGAGAGAAAGATAAGAAAAAAAGGCTAACAGGATCAGGTACTGGGAGTTGGGGTGCTAGAGAAACAGGACTGACACCCTGAGGGCCAGCAGAATGAATGGAAACAGGTCAAACTTGGGAGTTGGTAGGTGGGAGGTTGGGAGAGCTTCTAAAATGTACCAGAGACCTGGGAATGAGAGACTCTGAGAACTCAAAGGGAGGAACCTTAGGTTAAATGCCCAATAATAGGGAAAAGTAACTTGCAGAGTCCACCTCCACTAGAAAAACACTGCAACAAGTAGAGGGATGGGGTTGCCATCCCACAGTCAACAACTCTAATCCAGAAATATTCTTGTCTAAAGAACTTCAGAGGTGAAAATGGAGAAGAAACTGAGAGAAAGGAGGTCAAGTGACAGGCCCAAATTGTCATCCATCTCAAGGGGAGGCTCTGGAGGCCTGACTGATGCCATTATGTGCTTACATACAAGAGCCTAGCATGGCTTCACTCTGAGAGATCCATCAAGCAGCTGACCAAGACAAATCCAAATATTTATACCCAACCAATGGAATGAAGTTGCCGACCCATGTGGTATGAATTAGGGAAAGGCTGGAAGAAGTTAAGGAGGAGGCAACCCATAGGAAGACCAGCATTCTCTACTAAGCTGGACCCTGGGGATCTCTTAGACCAACCATACACTAGCTGGTACAAGGCCCCTGACATATATACAGCAGAGGCCTGCATGGTCTGGCCTCAGTGTTAGAAGATTCACCTAACCATCTTGAGACTT
The DNA here is from genome assembly GCA_021653895.1 of Mastomys natalensis. Taxonomy (NCBI): domain Eukaryota; kingdom Metazoa; phylum Chordata; class Mammalia; order Rodentia; family Muridae; genus Mastomys; species Mastomys natalensis. The sequence continues at coordinate 134,019 of JAJTUV010001686.1, forward strand.
TTGGCCTAGGGAGTGGGAAGGACTGCACGGATGGGGATGGGGTGGGTTGGAGAAGGGTGTAATGGAGACATTTGTTGAAGACAGGGGAGGAGAAATGGGTTGAGGAACTGTTGGAGGGCAGAACAGGGGGGGGATAATGACTAGATTGGAAAAAATAATAGATTAAAGATGATAAATAAAATGAATTTTTAAAAAATCAAGTTAAGTGACTCTCGATGAAAAACAACCGTGTTGAACTGCCAGCTTCACAAGTAATAAACATACATAAATATACAAATATAACACATTTTTTACATTTATACCATGTGTTTGAACCAGTCAGTTTTCTTTGATTCATTTTGCCTAAGGCACTTACCAACCATCAGGACTTCATTTTTCATTCCACATTGGGAAACTCATTATTCAGTGTTTATCTTTAGCAAACTGTATATGCTATCCAATAGTTTTCTACTAACCAAAGTACCTGATGGAGCACTTGTTTGTACCATTAGTTTTTTTCCCCAGAGTTTAGTAGTTTCCTCATATTTTCATACTGACTTCTGAACACTGAGGCTCTGCTATCCATAAAACAAAGCACACAGATTATGCTGAGTTGAATAGCACATTGTTTTCAAGATGGCATGCAGGAGCTATGCTGTGACTAATGTTGTATGATACTCCACAATATTTTTTCTCTCTTATGCCTATATAGAGACACTAGTAAGAGCCAAGGAGTAAGCACATAAAAAAGTCTGTGGTATTTTGCTTTCGTTTTCCTTTTTTAGTGGTGTGTGTGTGTGTGTGTGTGTGTGTGTGTTGTGTGTGTGTGTGTGTTTATGGTTTGCATATATCTGCATTTATATAGAGTCCAGAAGTTAATGTCAGGAGTCTTTCTCAATTGTTCTCTTCTCATATGTTAAAATAAGATCTTTTAATAGGACTCAGAGCAAACCACTTCAACAGTTCCATTAGCCAGTTCACCTGGAGATCTTGAGTTTTCATGCTACGGTTTTGGAGACATAACACACTTATCTAGTACTTACATGTGCTGGGGATCCCAACTCCAGTCTTTAACTTTGATGGCAAGCACTTGATCCACTGATCCATTTTGCAATTACAAAGAATAAGGGATTCAAAAATGAATATATGAAAACTCATATCAACTATGGATATGTTTTGTTCTTCCCTAACATCTTTAAATGTGTTCTTCTGTTTAATATGACTATGTGAGTGCCTAAAATAAAAGAAATCTCACATGCTGAAATGAGTACATTCTGTGAGAACCATGGGATTTGGGCATTGTCAGATATCTTCACACTAATGAGTACAGAAATATAGCTGTTTTCACTTTAAAAACAGCCAGCCTGCAAAATATTGAGTCCAAAAATCCATACTCTAGGGCAGATGTTTGTGAACCTAGAACACTCCTACTGGAAACGAGATTGTTATTGGACACAGTTAATCTTTCAAGATACAACCTATTAGTTAGCCTGATCTTTGCAGCAGTGACCAAGGATACACCTGCTCTAACCTAGGTGAAAGGTGACGACCACCATGTGAAGACGTTTCTGACCTCTGCATGGACTTACATATACACACAAACACACTCAATGTATATGCATCGCATCAAACACACACAAAAATGAGTGAAACAAAATGTAAATCAAAATCATGCAGAAAGTAATTGTAATACAGAGTATTGGAATTATTAGTTGAATATTAGTCACATATGGTCTCTTCTATGGGCATCACCTGTTTACTTTTCCTCCTCATGAATTGCCCAGTCACTACCCTTATTTTATACTTCATAGACTTAAGAAGAAAAATCAAAAAAGTGAAGGCATTATTTTAAACACATAGCAGCACTACAGACAATTAATATTTTATTCTTGATTTATATTAATATTCTTTGGTAATTTCAAAAGTTAATACAGTGGATAAAGGCCATATACAGCTCCCCTAGCTTCCTCTTACTCTTATGATGGAAAAAACTTTTTTTACTAGACACCTTGGGCAGAAAGTGTATAGTGACTACAGTACATAGTATACAGTGTGAAGATAGTTATTTAGAGTAGCAATAAGTTGCAAATATAGTCTTATGTACATAGTTGTTGAATAATGAAATTTTTAACATAGACAGATGGCTTAGTACATTAAACCATCTATCATACAATATTTTCCACATGAATTTGATCCTTAGAACCTACTTCAAAAGCCAGATCTGGTGGCATGCATCAGTAATATCAACGTAATAAGGGAGGTAGGAGCCAGAGCTAGAATGATCATGAAAATGCTCAGGAGTAAGTTACCCTTGAGTATGCCACACAGTAGAAAATACCGGGAAGACACCACCTTAATGAGGTCAAGGTGAGAAATGACTCCTGAAAGTTATTTTCTGACCTCTACATGTACACTGTGGCACAAGCATGCCCTACTCATACACACATACACACAACCACAAAACAAGTCTTATCTTAAAGAAAGAATAATATTCCAACCCAAACTTCTCTAATGTTGTGAGTCATGATGTAGCCAACATTACTGAAGCTTCTAGTGCATTATCAGTTAGGAAATAATAATAAAAAACATAAGTATGGTGGAAGAGCCTGTAGAAGCCAGCCTTCTGTAAGAGTTGAATTTCTTGTGCTCTAACTCCTCCTTGGTCTAATGTGATTCCACTTGTTACCAAGAACTGTATTGGGGAAAGTTATGCTTTTATTGTGAGGGGGCTAAGGTTATATTGCATGTAATCTAAGAATGGTAACGAGAGACTCAGGATGTCCATATGGCCCGGTGTCTAATAGGTACAAGGAGAGACAAGTTATATTTGGAACTGAGTACAGATTGTTCAAATGACATGCTGAAGTCCAATCTCCATTATGTCACTGCCTGGATATGGTGGGTAATTAAATGTACAATATTAATATTTTATTTATATATTATATATCTGTTGGTAATTTCATGGATTAATACAATGTATATAGATCATAACACCTGCCCTAGCTGCATCTGGCTCCTATGATGGAGAAGAAACTTACTCACTGTGCATCCTAGGCATAAGGATTTATAAGACAGTAAGTAAAAGGGTAGGGGAAATGGGTAAGTGTGTAAAGCATTGGTCTTGCATGCATAAAGACTAGAAACCACATAAAATCTAGCAAGATAGTCTGTGCTTGTAACCCCAGAAATAATGAGAGAGAAAGTAGAGGCAGGCAGATTAAACACAGCTCAGCTTTACATGGCACTGTAGTTGCCTTTAATTAAAGTAACTGCACATGAGATGAATATTCAGGAGCAGTCTCTGGTCAGCCCCTCCTTCAATTTCTGTCCCACGCTTTGTCTCAATATTTGCTCCCATGAGTATTTTGTTACTCTTAAGAAGAACCATGCACCCACACTTTGGTCTCCCTTTTCATGAGCTTCATGTGGTCTATGAGTGTATCTTGGGTATTGCAAATTTTTGGGCTAATATCCACCTATCAGTGAGTGCATACCATTAGTGTTCTTTTGTGAATGGGTTATATCACTCAGGATGATATTTTCTAGTTCCATCCATTTGTCTAAGAATCTCATGAATTCATTGTTTTTAATAGCTGAGTAATAATACTCCATTGTGTAAATGTATCACATTTTCTGTATCATTCCTCTGTTGAAGGACATTTGAGTTCTTTCCAACTTCTGGCTATTATTAATAAAGCTGCTATGAACATGTGGAGCATATGTCTCTGTTATATGTTGGAGAATCTCCTGGGTATATGCCCAAGAATGGTGTGGCTGTGTCCTCAGTTAATGCTATGTCCAATTTTCTGAGGGACAACCAGACAGACTTCTAGAGTGGTTGTACAAGCTTGCAATCCCATCAACAATGGAAGATATCCCTCTTTCTCCACATCCTCATCAGCATCTGCTATCCCCTGAGTTTTTGATCTTAGCCATTCTGACTGGTGTGAGATGGAATCTCAAGGTTGTTTTGATTCGCATTTCTCTGGTGACTAAGGATGTTGAACATTTCTTTAGGTGCTTTACTGCCATTTGAGTTTCCCTCAGTTGAAAATTCTTTGTATAGCTCTGTTACCCATTTTTAATAGGGTATTTTTGTTCTATGGAGTCTAAATTCTTGAGTTCTTTGTATATATTGAATATTAACCCTCTATTGGATGTAGGATTGGTAAAGATCTTTTCCCAATTTGTTGGTTGCTGTTTTGTTATATTGACAGTGTCCTTTGCTTAACAGAAGCTTTGCAATTTTATAAGGACCCATTTGTCAATTCTTGATCTTAGAGCATAAGACACTGGTGTTCAGTTCAGGAACTTTTCCCTTGTGCCCAAGAATTCGAGGCTCTTTCCCCACCTTGTCTTCTATTAGTTTCAGTGTATCTGGTTTTATGTGAAATTTCTTTATCCACTTGAACTTGAACTTTGTACAAGGAGATAAAAATTGACAGATTTGCATTCTTCTAGATGCTGACTTCCAGTTAAACCAGCACCATTTGTTGAAAATGCTGTTCTTTTCCCACCAGACGGTTTTAGCTCCTTTGTCAAAATCAAGAGACTCATAGGTGTGTGTGTGTGTTCATTTCTGAGTCTTTAATTCCATTACATTAATCTACCTGCCCTTCTCTGTACCAATACCATACAGTTTTTTATCACTATTGCTCTATAGTACAGCTTGAGGTCAGGGATAGTTATTCCCCCAGAAGTTCTTTTCAACACGTACTTACTGGTCATGCTACAGATTAAACTCAGGGCTTTGCCTAGACTAGGGAAGTGTTGTTCTTCCACTGAGTAAAACCTCAGTACTCAAATCTTCAGGAGATCAAGCCAGTAATTGTTCTAGCATGGAGACACAAAGTACTCACTAGCCCCTAACTTTAACTGAGGAGCTATTAATAACTGATGACTCCCAAGAGTCAGTTTTCCTTATAAGTGTGGCCCTTAGTAGGCTGACCACTCTCTGGTGTATTGCCTCACAACCATGATTATAAGCAGCACAAATTGGATTTCACAGATTATTATCAAAAGAAAAGGACAGGTTCTTGGGAGATAGATAATTTTTGAGTGGGCCTGTGAGGAGTTGGGAAAAGAAAGGAGGTGAATATGATGAAGAAATATTACATTAAATTTTAATATAATTATTCAAAAATGATATTAACAAAAATAAAACATAAGACATATATATGTACATATATTCTATGTATAATTTATCAAAAATGATTAAAATGATATATGTATATAATACATTATATATTTAAGAAAAACAGAAATAAAAAATTGATATCAATTTTACTACTTACTTTTAAAATTTATTAAACTCATAGGGACTCATCAGAAAATATTTAATTTATTGGAGATAATGAGCCAAAACAAAGAGTATTAACATCAGTTTCAAGTAAATAAATTAGTTCTGTGGAAAGGCAAACTTCTCACGTAGTGCTAGGGATTTCTATACTCATATATTTTCTAACTGAAGAAATACAAACTGCATTTTCAAGTAACTAGCTAATCTTTCTTTCTCCCTTTCTTTCTTTGAGAACGTTCAAGAGAAAAGTCAGATTGAGACTAATAATTTGCATGGATTTTATAATTACTTCTAATTGTTTTTCAATGTAGGCAAGTTTTCTGTTTGGTGTTTTATTTTCTTTTGTTTTATTTGTTTTTTCTTTAAACCAAATAATTCAATCAAGAAATAACATCTTTCAAAATACATAATAATTTTGTTGATTGTATTTGTGTTTCCTTATCAACAAGTCATTGCAACCTTTTTTTTTTTTTTTTGAAATAAGTATGTAAGGGATGGAACATGCTATTGGAAACTGAAGGTCCAAGAGTTTAGTAGAGGACAGAGAGATGGTTAAGAAGGTAAGAATGAGCACTGCTATTCCAGAAGACTGAGTTCAGTTTCCAGTACCAACTTTGAGACCTCAAAACCACCTGCAACTTTACCTCATGTAGATTGGGCACATGCACTCATATGTGCATACACATACAAACTCACACACACAAATACATAACAAAACTAAAATAAGTCGTAAATAAGAAAGACTAAATATATTTTATTAATGATTCTACCCTTGGGGATAAAAAGATTTACAAAAAAGCCATTTCAATAGGTGATGGCCACTGTCACACAGTTAGTCTAGGAGCTGAAAATGAATGAAGTACAATCAACAAGTTAGGAAGTCTGGAGTAAAGGTTTACTCAGGCTTCTTAGGTGTTCATGGTCCTTCAAAACATTTTTTATCTCTTATAAACTCTGCTAGAGTAAGCTATTTTTACCTAGTAATAAATCGATTAAGTTGTTTTCCTTCATTTGAATGGAAAATACTATATAGGGCCAAGATATCTGGATTAGGAGGCTTCCTATAATTAGGCTTTCTTGTCTTGCCTCAGTTTGAGAGGTTGTACATAGTCTTGCAGTGACTTGATGTCCCAGGATAGGGGGATACCCAGGGAGTCCTCAGAGGAGAAGGGAAGCAGGTTATGGAGGAGGAGCTGTGTGGGGGCAGGGAGGGAATGGAAAAATGATGCAGGCTTAATGCTAGCATGTGAGTGAATAAACATTAATCAATGCAAAATGATTTTGTAATAGTCTGTGTGCCTACATGAATGAGCATGTGGGTGCAGATAACCTACAGAAGGCAGAAGAGGATGTTGAATTATCTCAAGCTGGAATTAAAAGTGTTTCTGAAATACATGATGTGGATGCTACAAATCAAACTCAGGTTCTCTGCAAGAGCAGTAATCAGTCTTTCTTTATAGCTGAATAATTTCTGCAGTCCTAGCCTTCTATTTTCTGAGACACAATATACTAAGGAGTGAGCATTTTCAGTGAGTTGCCTCTCGGGAAGTGCTTTGTGTATGGTAGTCCAACAAAATGCTGAGTTTCTTCTCTTACATTGAACAAAATTTAGGTTCAGAGGAGATGAAATAGATAAAATACTTACATTATTCTCAGTAAATACAAATGAAAATCCTAGACTCTGTAAATAAAATAAGCATAAGAAGAATTTGAGAACTGAGGGGACTTTGATCTGAGGCTATAGCAGTTTGGACCTGGCCTGTGCTTTCTGCTTCATATATAACAAACTTAGAGAGCAATAACTTAAACCTGTAAAAGCCAATATTGGCTGAGAAAGAACAGGAGCAGACAAACAAAACTCCAAACAAATGAACAAACAAACAAAGCACCACCACCATTCCAAGCACAGGGCTTGGAAATATGGAAAGAGAAATTGCACAAGTCAGAAAACTTACAGAAATTCGCTGTTTTCTTTGATCAAATAGCACAAAAAAATAAAAACAAAAAAACTTCTCTGTGAATATACAGTCTGAATTCAGATTTCAGTTCCTACCTCATAGAAACTGTAAGGAAGTAACTGCATGATATGGACAAAGGCCAAGTGCACAGCCAGAACTTCAAGTTCATTCTCAGTACCCACTCCTCACCACGGTCCTGAGAGATGTGTTCAGTACCCACTCCTCACCACGAGTCTAGAAGATGGTGGTTCTTATCTGATTCAGGTGTAGTAGTAGTAAGAAATAAGACAATCACATAGTGATGCAAGTTTAATAGGAGACTTGTATTTCAACAACTGCACAACAACATAACAACTACGTGGGGCAAAAAAAAAAAAAAAAACCCACACTTCTTTTCATATACATAGAATGAGAATATTTGGAAATACAAATTACATATATTTTAACCATTCCAATAATTAGCAGTTGTATCTATAATAGGTCAAATACAGACAGGACTGTATAAGTTGGAAACTAACAATTGATGATGAAAACTAAACTGACGGCAAAAATGAAGAATGAAGAATATCTGTAGCACAAAACTCAGCTGAGGAGAGTCTCCACTCTTCATAGAAAAGTGCATGTGAGAAACATTTCTTATCAAAGTCCCAACCAGGCATTATGTTTCACAAAGGTAACCAATAAGTATATATTTAAAGACAAAAAATATGAATAATTAATGTTTTTAAAATAAAATGTTTAAAAACAGAAAGGAAGGCATGAGGGAAGAGGGCATCAAGTCACCTTCCCAGCACTCTTACAGCCCTCTTAACATGGTGTTGGTGAAGTGGCTGATGCATAGGTCCCTGCAACAGAAAGGAAACACATACTAACTGACTGTAGAAAATGCTTAAAGGCAGCTCAGTTTAGAAAATAACCGTTTGAAACCATTAAAGTTTAATAAGCAAACCCCAGTAGAAAATCTTTGGCACCTAGACTTAACAAAGTGTACAAAATCCATAAACACTATATCTGACTTCATTCAAATCAGAAAATGTTCCTCAAAGAGATTGTATAGTCCTGAAGAACAATGTTGAAACCCTATTCAATCTAGAGAAGAGCTGTAGTAGTCTAGATATTAACTCCAAAACTTCAATAGTAAGTAAGCAGTTGGATATTTGGGGAAAGATACAGAAAGTGAATTTCCACCCAAAGGACTTTCAGATGGCAAATCACCATCGAAAGATGTTCACCTTCATTTTTTATTTTAAAAGGAAGCAGAGGAGGTGGATGCTTATGTGTAATGGAGACAATTAAGAAGTTAACACCTTTAAAAAGCTTCTTTTCACTTTCTAAAGCTGACTTTTAAATACCAAAGAATGCTTAGAGGATGCCTGTGAGGATGGAGATGGGTTATGAAATCATTTAATGCAGGAAGTGGTTAAGGTAAATTTGAACATTTGTTCAGAGAGGAGAAATGTTAACGGGCAAATGTACCTAAAAGGCTGTTAGCTGAGACAAATAAGAGGGTTATTTCCTGTTACAAATAGAGTGTTGCCCAAGGGAAGGTTCTAATAGATAATTTCAGGTGCTGTAAGAAGTGATATATTTGTGTGCATTGTGATGTTGTAAATTAAATATTTATTAGAAATAAAACAATATAAACAGTAATATATGCAGTAATAGAAAACTGTCATCTACAGAAGGATTTATGCATGTCTCATGTTACAATATGCCACATATTTTAAATGAAGGTATTTTGTTGCTTAGGTGATTTACATACACATGTACAATGTACTAGGACCTTATTTCCTCCTAAACCTATGCTTCTGCCCTTCCCCCTTTTCCCCTGCAATCATTCTCCTTTGTCCCACTGTTTCACTTTGACTTGTGTTATCAATATACGCGTAATTTTATATGCATATAAAGTCTAAGCATTTGTTGTATAGAGTGATTTCATTCACTTAATGTGATTCTTTCTAGTTCTATCCATTTACCTGCAAATGACATGGCTTTAGTCTTTTGGGGGGCTGAAATTTTCTATTTTTTATTTGAATAAAAAGTAGGTTTTAAAAACAAAAATATAAATGGAGGCCAGAGAGAATACTTGCTGTGAAACAAAAAGCTTGAATTGGGATTCCTGTTTTGAACCCCTGTAAAGCTACACAAGTTAGTGAATGTTGGCAATCTCATTACACTTATGGCAAATTGAAACTCTGCGACCAAAGAGTCTTTGAAAGACTGAGGACCAGCAATCCTGTTGTGAAATTTAGTGAATAATAAATATACCCTTTGTCAAACAGGGTACATTCCAAAGACTGGCACTTTAGATTGTCCCTAGACTTCCAACAGTTTCATGGTGACACAATTATGCCTGCACTCATGTACACAAACATGCAGAGATGTATACCATTTTATCAATAGGGAAAATATCACCAATAAGAGTATATGTGAGTGATACCTTGCCACATCTGTGAGGCATATTTATGAACATGTTGTGTATTGTCCATAGTGGTGGCATGTGCTGATTATCATCATATTTTATCAGTAAAAGGAAACAAAATGTATCAATAATGCTGGAAAGTATTACCTATGGTTCAGACTCAGAAAAGAAAGGCTCTCATAGAGATGTTCCTGATATTTTAGGCTCTCATTACCCTTGATTCCTTTAGACTGAATATAAAGGATCAGAGAACATAAATTTATGGAATAATTGCTACAAATGTACAGAAACCTTTACAACAGCACTGTCTACAGCCCAGGAACTCAGTCAGCAAACTACAATCGAGGAGTTCTCTGAATTACTGGTATCTAGAGCTAGTGTCATTTTCTGTCTATATTCCACCCAGGATGCATTTAGGAAACATCAATGTTTACAACAAGCAAGGCAATAAATTAAATTCTGTGAATACTGCCATGATCACTGTTTCTAAGGGCTTATCAGCATGACCAAAATATGTCAGCCAACTTCCTTGTCCTAGCCCAAATTCATTTTCATGTCTGAAGCCTACTTCCTTGTTCTAGCCTAAAATGTAGATTTTTGCTTGAAATTACTTCTTTGTTCTAGCCTAATGTGGCATTGGATATTGCTTTTCTAAAGAGACTTTTTCTGTTTTATTTGCATGTATGTGTATGTAACTGATACTCTGTTTATGGGCCTGTGTAATTGTTTGCACACATACTGTGTGCAGGTGTTCCACAAAGGCCAGAAAAAGGCGTTTATCTCTTGTAACTGAAGTTCTAGGTGTTTCTGATCTGCCTGCTATAGGTGCTAGGAACTGAACTCCAGTCCCTATGATTAAGCAGTAACTTTTCTTAACTATGAAGTCATCTCTCCAGATTTCAGTGTTGTTCTCTCCATTAATACTTGCTGTGGTTAAAGTATCCCAGTGGACTATCCATGTGATTTCCAGCATCATTAACATGGCTGATGCTCTCTGAATGTGCTGTGCTGACAAGGATGGGCCTATGGCATCTGTATCACCAATCCAAGGGAAGGCATATGTAGGACATAAGGCAGACACCAGGATATTTATTTCTATTGAAGAGAATCTTTAAACTTTGTCTTTATAGTTTTTCATTTCTAATATTCATAAATTTTGTATTTTATGAAAGTATTAGTCTAGAATAGATGGAAACATATGGAGGACATAAGATAAAAGTTCCTCTATTATAGACCATTTGAGAAGTTTAGGTTTTATTACTTGTATTAAGGGCAAACCTAAGATAGAATCTGTATTACTATGCAGCCCTAGATTTCTATAAATTAGTGATCCTCTTGTCCCCATGTCTGAGTACTGGGATCACTTCTGTACAAGGTTATCTTAGTGCTGTGACAGCCTACAGAAGACCTGTGTAAGGTCAAGAGATACAAACTCTAGCAGGAAGTAACTAAGTACCACCCCTAGTTAAAGAACTATTGACAATGTATCATCATCATCATCCTTTTTCTTTTTCCATTATCAGGAAGTAAAGCAGTTCTACAGATCAAGGAGCCAAAATGATACAACCAAGAGCCAAAATGATACAACCAAGGGTTTTTTTTTTTTTTTTTTTTTTTACTGTTCTGGTTAAAAATAATCAGTCACTCTTTGTGAGTTCATAGGGATTTTTGTTGTTTTTATTTGTGTGTGTGTTTGTGTGTGTTGTGTGTGTGTGTGTGGTGTGTGTGTGTTGTAGAACATTTCCATGTGTTTCTATGTGGATATCAGAGGAGCATTTGCATGTTCTTTTCTTCTCTAGGATTAAACTCAAATTATCAGATTCAGGCAAGCACCTCTGCCTGTGGAGGTATCTTTTTTTTTTTTTTTTTTTTAAGTTTTTTTGGTTTTGTTTTTTTTTTTTTTTTTTTTTTTTTATTTAGTTATTTAAATCTCATCATAATTTACTTATTTACACAGGGTTATAAACACAAAAAGGCAGGATGTGGGGAAGGAATGGCACTGGAGCATAGGTGTTCAGGGGAGTACAGATACCTTTCAGAACAGGGTATCAGCTGGGTATAGTTCAGGGACAGGTCACTATGACTCTGCCTATGATTCACTTGTCCTTATCTACGTTGGTACTGTCCACCGAGGCTGCCTATTTATAAGACCTATGACTACTTGGGCTGGTTAATTTCTGTGGAGGTATCTTTAATGTTCTTTAACATATAATATGACAGGGCGAGACGACACACAATCTCCTTCATCTTATACTCTTGATGAGGCTGTTTTAGGTTTAGCAAGAATTTAATCTCCTGGATGAAAAGTTCCATGGAAGATTATCCAATTCTATTTTCATAGGGCTTTAGAGATGGCTCAGCCGTTAAAGGCTAGGCTCACAACCAATTCTATTTTCATAACCTGAGGTTAAGATGCCCTTGCTAATTTAGCTTCTATTAAATCTTCCCCTTCAGCTAACTGGCTATCTTAGCTTTTAGTAAGATACCTGCTTGCAAAAATTGTCTACCTACAGCTGTTTAGCAAGATACCAATAGTGGACTTTGGCTTTAAAAACTGCACTATCCTTGTGTTCTGACCACCTGAGTGTAATCTTAGTCATCTGGAATAAAGACTCAATTGGCTATAGACTGTGGTAATTAATCTTCTCTAGTGGATTCTTATTGATAATAAATTTGCTGACAATTCCAGTCTTATTACATGCATATAAGTTTCTGTGCCTTTTTTTCTTTTTCTTTTTTTTTCTTTTTTTCTTTTTCTTTCGAGACAGGGGTTCTCTGTGTAGCCCTGGCTGTCCTGGAACTCACTCTGTAGACCAGGCTGGTCTCGAACTCAGAAATCCGCCTGCCTCTGCCTCCCAAGTGCTGGGATTAAAGGCGTGCGCTTACCACTGCCCAGCCGAGTTTCTGTGCCTTATGAATCTGAGCCTTCTTTGTGTCCAAAAACAAGAAGCCACATGAGATTTTTTGAGGCAATAAATGATTCCTGTCTTTCCCTCTGGTGTCATTTCAGGACCAGCTAAATTGAAGAAAACCCAGAAACACAGAAGCCTGTTCTCTGACCAGGTAGAAGAGGTCTTAGGAACTAAAACATGTTAAGCAAAACATGTGCATGTCAGTATTTTTCAGCAAAAATGACACAGAACCGTGTTCCTAACAGTTGGGTTACATGGTCAAACCAACAAGGGGCTCATTAGTTTTCCTCCGGCTTTAGACATCTCTTGCTTACTAGTCTATCAACTGCCTGGAGCAGGCTGGAAAGGTTCAAGTCCCATCCTTACCGCCATAACAAAAATCAAGTTATGATTAAGCTTGTAATCCCTGCCCCAGAGAAGCTTATCACTGAGACTTGCTGACTAGAAGTTCATTTGTCTTGCATTCACTAGCACAGGCAAATATAATGGCTTTGAGAGTCTTACAGGCACTCCAAGTTTAAATCTAAACTCTAATGATTTAGATTACAGATATTAGAGATCCATGGCCTCTAGTATTCACTATTACCTTCCTAATTAGAAATGTGTATGGTTCACCAGTTTATGTTGGTGAATAAAATTGAAAAGTAATATAAATGCTATCCAAAGAAAGATAAAGATTTGAAGAAGGAAAAAATGCTGAACTGAACTTTTAACTGTTGTGTTGAAACCTATTCTGCTTTTCTGACTACAGTATCTGAAGCACCCTTCCAAACAGAAATGTAGACAAGCATCCTGTGGTGCTTGCATCTGGCTAAGAGAGTTCCAGGTGCCTAGATTTCTTACCTTTAGCTATGAGGTATTGATATTAATGTTGATATTAGTAGACACCTAGTTTGTTTCTCACTACATTCTCTACTTCTATCCAAGGAATTTAATCTTGGATGGATTCCCCTACTGTGAAAAATCCTTCTTCAAGGGGTGATAGGATAGAACCCTTACATGTCAGAGCTCTAGCAATCTCCTGTCATTCTCTGCCCATGGTATTGCAAACTCTTCTAATAAACTTCTTAACCATTTGTAATCCATCTCAATATTCCCTAAATTACACATCCACAGCTTCCAGTAACCCTTTCAACATGTTAATCAAACAAGACACAAAATATTTAAGGAAGATTGAGTTAGCCCTTATACTTTCATGGATTACTCTCATATCCTAGCTCATTAATTCTCCTATAAAACAAACAAACAAGAAACAAGGTTTAGCACCTTAATTCTCAATTAATTAATCAGTTAATTCATTAGTTAATTAATTAGTAAGAAACATTAAGTCTCTTTTTTAGTCTTTACTAAAGACAGAGACATTAAAATGGATGGCCAAAAAAATAAAAATAAAATAAAATAAAATAAAAATTAAAAACCATACAAATAATTAAACTTTTCTACAAAGAAACATACAGTGAAGAGGATTATCATTATTTATTCCAGGAAAAGAGCTGCTTATTGCTCCACTTACTCCAGAACATTTGCCTTTATTGTAATGTGCTATGAGTTTAACAAACCACTCAAGGTAGAAAACAGTTGATTGTATTTTCATGGGATAATCTACTTGAGACAGAGTAGAAATTGGTATAGAATAAAACAAACAAACAAAAAAACCAGTAACAGATAAAAAACATGCACTAGAGTGATAGAAAAACACTAAGTAAGAGAAAAGTGTTTCAGTGTTGGTTAAGAATAATGAGGAATGTAGAGTTAAGCTTAATGGGCAAGAGCTTAACACATGGAAGGACCTGAAATCCAATCTTCAGTCTTACAAAGAAAGGACAGAGTTATAGCTGGCCTTAGGCTACTCTGTGGGTTTATTTTCTTTCACCTTTCTCAACCTTTTTCCCTCTCTTTCAACCATATAACAAAAGATAGGAGAAAAACATGAAGAATGGAAAGGGGGGAACATTTTCATTAGACTATGTCATGCTGATTAGGGGTATAGAGTTCCTTGGGGCAAATTTGATCTTTGTCCTGAGAATACCAAATTTCTTCTTGTTGTTGATTTTTCTTTGCATATAATCTCTTCACAAACTGTGACCAACAGTGACCAACAGCAACCAATCAACAGTCAACAACCTACCCTGCCTCTCAGGGCTGTAGCTTTTATATACCCTCTGAAAAGTCCCCAGAATTGCAAAAGTCACACAACTTCTGAAATTATCGGCAGATGGCAAAATCACACCCTTGCTAGAGCACAAGGCAAATCAAAGTCAGGTGATGTAGACAATCTGAAAGAGCCTCATATCCCACACTTGAGATTAAAATAGAAACATAGTCTTACAATATTTATGTGTTTGTTAAAGAAACCAAAATGCCAAAGTTGTCACTACAAAATGGTAGTTTTACAACTGAATTAATGACTTAGTGCCCCTTCACTGTGAGGGATCAACACATAATGCCATAGTTCCAGGTTAATTAAGAGAATCTGACTCAACAGAATAAGACAAAGGTGATAAAGAAGAACACTTAGGTTAGGAATGACCTCTTTGGTCCTGGCCTCTAAACATTCCCAGGCTAATGCTAGCACCTTATCTATGCATGATAGGAACTCCACTGGCACATGAATGCATTGAAATATAAATCTAAAAGGGAGAAAGGATCTAGCTGATGGAATAATTCACATTTCAGAAGACTTGCACCTCCTAAATTTTAGCATTGGGGTTTTACATTAACAAAATATACAGGTGAAACTGGAAAATATGAGAAGTGAAATATATACACACATGCCACTATAAACACACACACAAATATACACACACATGCACACACACACACACACACACAGGCACAAACATAATGTGGACACAGAATTACCTCTTGATTCTCATCAAATATATGGCTACTGAGATAAATTGCAACATAATGACCTATTAGATTCAGGTTATGTGACTTACATTATACCATGTTAAACTGGAAAGAACATATCATAGAGAAACATAAGCCAAAGCCAAATTTTGTATTTATAAATTGTAACATTAGATGAGGTTGTGGACCTGTACTAGCTGTCCTTTCTCCTGTATTGTATTAATTATTGTGTTCATTGCTGTGATAAAATGGCAAACAAAAGCAACTGGAAGAATGGCGTATTTATTTCAGCTATAGTCCCATCTGCATGGACTGTCTACATTACATCAGCATTCAAGAAAAAGAAAAAGAAAAGAATACTAATATTCAATTCAGTTTACCTTCTATTATTATTATATTTTTATTTTGGACAAAAGCATATATAATGGATCTGCTCACTTTTTTAAAATTAATTTCTATTTATGTGAAATGATACCATGACCATGGCACCTTATGAAAAACAACACTTAATTTGGAGAGTCACAATTCCAAGGGTTAGAGTAGTTAAACATTTGTTGCTAAGTGTGGTAGCAGGTAGGCAGGCATAATGTAAGGGTAGTATTTAGAGCTTACATCTTATTCACAGGAAAGAGGAAGAGGTCGGAAGGAGGGGTGAAGAACTGGGAATTGTGTAGGCTTTTAAAATCTCCAGTGACATACATCCAACGAGGCCACATTTCTTAATGGAACAGTTTCATCAAGAATTCATATATATGACTCTAAGAGGGGGCATTCTGGTTGAAATCACCAGATCACATTTATGATGAGTCTTCTTCCTTACTTAAACTAGCCTAGAAACCCCCAAAATGGCATGTAGAAAGGTAGCACTCTTACATAGTTCTGTATCCCATCAAGTTCTTAATATCAGTCACTACAGCTGTCAAATGAGAATTCTACCAGTAACTTTCATATGGAAAACTGTAAACCCCAGGGCCAGACATCTTGAGCTGGGTTTTATCCTTGTCACCTACATGACCTTAAGTAAACAACTTCATCTATTGGTGCCCTGTTTCTTTTCTGTAACCTGGATGTCAGTATGTACTTCCGTATAGTTACTTTGAAGATTAATGTGCTAGAAGATCTATACCTAAATTTAAATAGCTCAGACTTGTTCTAAATGTCATACTCATGAAAGCTCATCATCGCCATTTTGTTTGTTTGTTTAAAGTTGTTGATGCTTTCAATACAGAAACAATCAGTTCTTACTTCATGGTAGAGGTTGAGGACAGAGGATTCAAACAAGCTGTTCCCTCAAAGCTCAGGTTAAGGACTCTAAAAATTTTAGTATCAAATACATTTCCTATAAGTAGAGATATTAATTGTCATTTCAATATTCATCTAAATCTAAAAAAATTGCTCAAGTCTCCATCTTGACATTCAACCCAACTTTAAACTGGGTTCTCTATCTATAATATAAGACATGGATTAATCATGGAATGACAAAACATCCCAGTAGAGCTTTTAGTATCACAAAATCCCTTTGCATTTATCTCTAGAATGTCCCCGGGTATTAACACCCACTAGACTCTTTTCATAGAAGGAAGTGTGCCCTATTCTGTAACCTAACCTGACAGCAGCCTGATTAGTTAATTGCTGGAGGCACATAATATTTGAAACCATATCTCTTCTTACAGAGTGGAGTTGATCAAATCTCAATGCTTTCTCAGTAGGTGGCAGATCATTCAGGTGAATATTCAGAGATGTGCAAAATATAGATTTTAAGCTGTTCCTTTCTGTCCTTTCTTCTTTTGTGAAAGGTTAGTATTAGTGATGGAGGAAAGGACAAAGGGATTGTCTGTGAATAATTTCTTATGAAAATATATTCCTTTTATACTAAAGTTGTTCATCCCTATTAATTTCAGATTGTTTGAAACTTTCATATTTGGCCACTGGCACAATGATGACAACTTTAAAGTTCTCTTTATTCTTCTGTCCTTGTCTTTCACATTCTATAATAATGTTTCCTTTGGATAGTTATTTCTCACCCACTTCAGGTTTCAGGAGCTTAATTCAGCTTGTCCCTTGTCATGAGCTGAAAAAGAACATACTGTTCTTCTAGAATAAGATAGGTAGGCCTGGTTCTTCCAGAGGACATTCAGGACAAAGAGATTTTCAGAGCCTCACCCTCCTTCTTTTATTGGATCATGTGCATATTGTGGAAATCAGATGAAATATAAGGAAGTTATTGTAGATAATTACCCAGATACACACATGCAACAACTTTTGTGCATTTTCAGGGGATTCTTGGAACCAGTTAAACACAGGAGAGAAAGATTTAACAGTTCTATTAGACTTGGTGAGAGGATCCAAGCACCCATATTACATTGCAGAAATGGTCTTCTACATGTCTGTAATCTCAATGCTCTGGGGCAGAAGTTGAGATAAGTAGATCATTGGGCTCACTAGTTTCCAGCCTGGATGAAAAATATGAGCTCTAGTTTTAGTGAGAGACTCTGCTTCAAAGGAATAAAGTGGAGTGTGATAGCAGAAGGTACCTGATACCTTCTTCTCTACTCTGACATTGACATTAACACACACAACACAGACACACACGCACACACACACACACACACACACACAAAAAAAAACCCTCAAAATCACTTGACTGAACGGAACTACTTTGGTCTGTACTGAAGGTGTTTCTTAGTTGTAATGAATTCTATCTATGTCAATGTGGGTATGATTCCTATAACCATCAAAAATATCAATTCAATTAATAAAGTTACAAGACTATGAACTTTCTTTAAGCTGGTAGAAAAGTAGATGTAGGGTATGGGAGTGGGATTACATCAATAACACTTTTTTTCTACTCTTGTCTTGTAAAGGATAATCTTCCTTCTCAGTTTGATGCGATTTGTAATATCCATGGAAGAAAAATCTTTAGATATGTTTGTGAAAGAGTTTCTAGATTAACTTAATAGAGTTGGGTAGACAACATAATAAATATAGCCAGTACCATGTCTGTTTTGAATAAAAAGGATAAAGTGAAGAGACACCAGCATTTACCCTCCTTCTTTACTCCCAAAGCAATATGACCAGCTGGCCAATGCTTCTGCCACCGTGGTTTTCCTTCCATGATTCTATGTATCCTGGAACCATGAGCCCAAACCAACTTTTTCTTTCATAGATTGCTTTTATCTGTTATTTTTCTTTAAAGAATTTTTTGATTGTTTGTTTTCATGTTTATGAGTGTTCTCCCTGCATATATGTATGTATACCATGTTTATGGCTGGTGCCTATAGAGATTAGAAGAGGGTACCATATCACCTGGAACTGAGGTTACCAATGATTTTATACTTCCTTCTGTGTGCTCTGAAAGAGCAACAAGAGTTCTTTGCTGAGCATTTTTTCTGAGTCCCTTTTGTCAGGTATTCCTTTATAGCAGAAAGACAAATAGTCAATGGAGTTCACAAACATATAGTGCAAATCATAAGGATTTTCCAGGTGTTGGTATGAGTCTCCAAAGGTATTTTAATGAAAATAATAATAGATGAGCATAAGTGAAAACATACATTAAGACCTTAAAGTTGTAACCATGTATTATTCAGGCTTTTGTGAATTATTTAGTTATTATTTATGTTTATGGGAGTTTTGTGTACTTGTGTATCTGTGCTCCATATGTGTGTAGTGGCTGCAAAGGACAAAAGAGGACATCATCTTCTGGAATAGAAATTATGATGGTTGTAAGAATTTGTGTGGGTATTGGGAATTGAATTCAGTTTCTCTTCAAGAACAGGTAGTACTCTTATCTGCTGAACAGTCTCTCTGTTCCCAGGCTTAGGGAATTTACAGAAAGTCCATGATACTTAGGCTAGAGAAGAAGTAACTAAAACTAGCTTGTGGGAAACAATTCCTGTTGACATATTGCCTTCAATTTATAAAACTCAACAAACACATTTCCCAGTATATCTGAGCAAAATTTGAGGTCCATATTTATCAATGAAAGATCAGTTAAATGAAATAAGCTAGGTGTAGAAAGTAGAGATATTGACAGGTAGACAAAAGACATTTTTTGAGTTGCTAGTTTGATAAACATTTATATTTCAATATTTATTTTGTATATTGTGTGTGTTTAGGTATATGAGTGTGTATGTATGTGTGTATGTATGTATGTGTGTATGTATGTATGTATATGCCTGTATGTGGGGACCAAAAGTCAACCTTAGTTGTGACTACTTAGGACCATCCAATGTGTGTGTGTGTGTGTGTGTGTGTGTGTTTTGAGTTGACTTTTCACAGAGCTTCAGGAATCCAGTTAATTCAATTTCATTAAAAATTTCAGTTATGCATGAGTTTCACCATGCTCTGTTTTTCTTTATTTTTTTATGTGTATTCTCGATATTGAACTCAAGAAAGATTTATTGTTTTGTTTTTGTCAGTTGTCTTAGCCCACTCTCACCTGCTCTGTGCCTGCAACACTCTGTCCTCTGCATAATGGTAACAACCTATCAGGTTGCATTAACTTTTATGTATAATATTTCATATCTATAACCTTGATAAAATGAGATATAACCAAAATGAGAGAAGATATTCATGGAAAGCTTAAGAGTAATGAGATATGTAAAACAAATGCAAGCAAGAAACAGAATTGAAATAGACATGGTAGCTAACTATTCATAAACATTATCAGAAGATACAGGTGGATTGGTTGGAGGTCAAGTGTGGGATCTGATGGTCCTAGACGTATTCTAGGACAATCTAGGGAAAAGGAATATTGTAAGGAAAATTATCTCTCTGAGGTCATATTTTACACTTAAGAAGCTGAGTAAAGTATAGTGATTAAGCACCTACAGTGCTGTGGAACTTAAGATATACATCAGCGATGCTGGTGTGCATCCTGCTACTTGACATCAAAGTAGCCATGTGCTCTCTGATATTTAAGCATACTTTTTTTTAAATGCAGCTATCTATTAGAGAAAAGAAATATATTCATGCTTTAATGACAAATTAAACATTATGCTTAAGATTTAATTTATTTTAAAGTTAAATATTAGAGGTGAATTAGCAGATAAGCAATCAATGCCAAGGTCCTTATTTACTAGATCTTGGACCTGTTAAATGAGGTAAGAAATGTCATCTTAATAGATCAATTACATGGTCTTTCTTGAGACAACTAGCTATAGTACCAGGAAATATCATAGCAGGTTTTCACTTTTAGCTTTTATCCCAGGAATTTCTTAGATCATAATTTTCCCACATGTATGAGAGGGTACATATAGCAGGAGATGTTTTCCTGCATGATAATTCACTTGTCACATAGCAGCAGGTGTCCTCCTTCTAAAACAGCCAGACCAGAAAGTTCTGGGAAAAAGTTCAAAGCTAAGCCATATTGAGACCTGAAAACTTGAAAATATTTACCACTGACGTGCACAGTTCTGAGCCTAGACATAGTCTGCATTCCTATTACATTTTCTAGGTTGTCTCTTAATTTTCTAGAAGTTGGGGAGGAGAAAAGGTTCACTGCTCTACCAACTAACAACTGCAACACCTACCATTACAAAAAGCCATGTTTTTAGAGCTCCTCAAAATTTACCCTTCATGTAATTTATTACTCAAAGTCACACAAAGCATTGTCACCACAGTCCCTGGAATAATGATAAGGGTGTTGGTGTCAATACATTTAAAAATAAATATAACAAAAATTATTCCTTCAATTTTCCATTCTAAGGTTGTTCTTTCTTTTTTTGTTTTTTAATTTTATTGCTTCATTAAAAGTTTTACACATGAATACAATGTATCTTAATTGTATGTATATCTTATTCATCTTTAACTTTCTCCAGAATCCCCTTCACATCTCCCACCCAAGTTTCTGTCTACCTCTTATAATGCCAGTGTTTCTTAATATTTGAATTGGTCGACTGCATAAAGTACAACATATTGTTCTCCCTGGCATTGATGAACTTCATTTAAATCTAGTATTCATAGTTAACTTTTCTCATCCTTTCCCCTTTTGTTTTCTTCCTTCCTGGTACATGAAAATTGTTTTCTTTTTCTTTTTCTTCTCTTTCTTTTTTTTTTTTTTTTATTAATCATGCCATTCGTGTACATTCAAATGATATTTCCCCACCCTGTTATCCCTCCACAACCTCCCAATCCCACAACTGCCTTCTCCCCTCCACTTTGCCTCTATGAGGGTACTCTCTCACCCTCACCCACTCCTGTTCCACCGCTCTAGCATCCTCCTACGCTGGGGTATCAAACCTTCACAAGACAAAGGGCCTCCTATACCATTGATGTCAGACAAGGCTATCCTCTATTCTACACGTATCTAGATCGTTGGATCCCTCCCTTGGTTGGTGGTGTAGTCCCTGGGAGCAATGGGTGGTCCAGCTAGCTGACATTGTTCTTCCTATGGGGTTGCAATCCCCATCCATTCTTCCAGTCCTTATGCCAGCTCCCTCTACCGGGGTCCCCAGACTCAGTATGATGGTTGGAATCAAGCATCCACATCTGCAAATTAGATATTAGCACAAAAGCTCACAATGTCCATGATATAAACTACAGATCATATGGAGCTTATGGAAGGAAAACGAGGGTGTATATGCTTCAGTCCTGCATAGAATGGGGAACAGGATGGTCGCAGGAAGTAGAGGGAAAAGGGAACTAGGAAGGGGATAGGAGGGGAAGGAAAAA
Organism: Mastomys natalensis; assembly: GCA_021653895.1. Classification (NCBI taxonomy): domain Eukaryota; kingdom Metazoa; phylum Chordata; class Mammalia; order Rodentia; family Muridae; genus Mastomys; species Mastomys natalensis. The sequence continues at coordinate 156,114 of JAJTUV010001686.1, forward strand.
AGTGGGGGCAAGATCAGGTACTGGAGAGAATGGGAAAGAGGTACAGAGGGTCAGGAAATCGAATAAAAATATGGAGCAGTGGGGGATTAGGAACTGCTGGGTAGGCACTGGAGGGTCCCAGATGCCAGGGAACCAAGATGCTCCCAGGACCCAATGGGGATGACTTTAGAGGATATGTGCAGTGAATGGGAGATAGAACCTGTAGAGACGACCTCCAGTAGATAGGCACAGTCCCCAGTCAAAGGATGGGTCCAACCACCCATTCCAAAGTTTTCAATCAAGAAATGCTCTTGTCCAATGGAAAGACAGGGACAAAAAATGGAGTAGAGACTGAAGGAAGGGCCATCCAGGGACCTGGGATCCATTCTCTCTGCAGACATCAAACACTGATACTTCTACTGTTCAAGAGGTACTTGCAGGAACTTGGTGTGGCTGTTCTCTGGGAAGTTCTGAAAGCACCTGACCAATGCAGGTGTGGATGTTTGGTTCTAATGTTCTTTCTATGTGGATAGATGTTGCAATGAAACATCTTTTGATTTTCACCTAACATAGAATAATGCAAAAAAGGATGTAAGTTGCTTTTTCAATCTTGAGCTATGTTGACTTAAAAGTGAGCTAACCTTTGTGCAGTGGTATACTCTGGACTGTAAGATATTGGTCTGAAGATACCCTGAGCTAGGTTCTCACTAGCTGCACACAGCAAGTTCCTGACTGTGACAAACAACAATGCTTTCATGTATGATGCATTTATATTTTATTAAGAACTCTTCTTATCATCTTCTATAGCAGCCTGAGTAGTTTACATTTTCTATCAGCATGGTATATAGTTTCTTTCTATCAACAGCATTTGCTATTTACATTCTTCATGATAGCCATTCAGACTGGAGTGAGACAGAATCTCAATGCAGTTTTGATTTGCAGATTTTTGGTGGCTGTTGAAGTTGATCATTTTATATTCACATGTTTATTTATCTTTTGAGAAATGTCTGTTTATTTACTCTGTTATTGATTGGATTATTTGAAATTCTGTGTAACCAAGCTGTACAATAAGTGGATATTCACAAATCTACCTATTACAGGGATACTTGCATAGAAATATTGATTGTAGCACTTTTCAAAATAGGTAAATTATAGAACCACATTTATTTTTTAATAAAAAAGAAGACATGATAAAAATGTGATATACTGGAGAGGTAGAATATTTATGAGCCATTAAGATGAACGAGGTGATGTCTTTTGCAGCAAGAAATGATGCAATTGGACACAATTACATTAAATGAAGTAAATCAGTCTAAGAAAAACAAGCATTTCTCATATATATCTCCAAGATATATAAATCCACATATGTATAAATAACATAAAATAAAGTAAAATCTTCTCAGGAGACTAAAGAGCTTAATGGGAGGCACAAAGAGGAAAATGGGGAGTAAAAATGCATAGAAGGAGATACACTCAGCTAAGAAAAAAATGAAAACTTAAGAAGCAAATTAATTTAATAAATGTTTGTAAACAATACCATGCATTTTTTAAAAAATGATCTCTAGTTAAAAATAATAGTTTTATTTATACTGATATGAGTTTCTATGAAAAGAAAACTACAAAATTAACAGGGTGTCAATTTCTGTTGTGTGTTAACATGGCACCTTTCACATGTTAGAGGCAGCCTTTCAATGGCTTTTGCTTTCTACATAAGTCAAACCACCCATAATGCAGAGATGCCATTTTATCTATGGCTTCCAATCTGAGAAGTGAATAATACATTAAACTAGGCTGCACTGGCCATCACATTTGTGATATTTTTTTTACATGCACAAAATGACCTTAATTTCTTATAAACTAATAAACACATAAGAATAAAAACCCAATAAGTCAAGTTAAACTTACCAACAAAAATTTATATTTATGTGGAAAATATAGAACTATTTACCCCTAAGCAATGTTAATAAGCTATTAAAAAAAGTTATACATTGTCCTTTTGAAGTGATTTTACTTCATATGCTCAGATATTTTTTGGAATAACTTTTCTAACGAGTTTTCATACTACTTTTCATCTTGACTGCAAAGTTAATGTCTGTGATTATAAAGGACAGGATTTCCTAAGTTTTGATATTTTGTCAGAAAATTAAAAGGTGGAAAATGATTTGAAATGGTGCTATATAACCATAGACTCCTTGTTGCTAAAGAACAAACAAAAATTGAATGTGTGCAAACATCTGTTTATAAAACTTAAAGTGCTTTATCTGATTATATAACCATGCACAACAGCCATCTTATTATTTTTATTGAAATAATACAACAGCACTTTATAACATGAATCTTTACTCAGATAATATACTGAGATTCTGTACACAGCGTAGATTCCAAGATAATGTCAAGAATAATAGGAAAAGCTTCTTTCCTCTCCATACTTCCTGATATAATTATGAATCTGCACACTTTTCCCAACTCAACAACTCTTCCTGGCTTCAGGAATGGCAGCTCCAATCTAAGACATATAGGTCAAATCCCCATGCCTCTTTCCCCTCACTTGTGGGACCCCAGCAAGCCTGGTAACCATGATCACTGGCCCACCCTATCAGAGTTCCAATTTCCTCCTGGCCAACATGGTCAGCTGAATCTTGGATCAGTACACTGCTCACTACCCCAAAGATCCACTTGTCTTCTGGGAGTTCTATGCTAACCTACAATCTCCAGAGACTACCAGCCAGCTAACAGCAGAGCCAACCAGATGGTGAAAGGCAAACTCAAGAACATAATCCAAAGAACCCAGTGCAATATCGCTTCATCAGAACCTACTTCTCCTACTATAACAAGCCCTGAATACACTATCACAACTGAAGAGCAAGACTTTGCCCTTAAATTTCTGCTCATTAGGATGACAGAGACCTTTATAGAAAATATAAATAAATCCCTTAATGAAACATAGATAAACACAAACAGGTTGAACACCTTAAAGAGGAAACAAATAAATCCCTTAAAGAAACAAAAGACCTCAATATAAAACCAGATAAAATGAATCAAATAGAAGGGAAATTGGAAAATAGACTTGAACTCATTGGTACAGGAGACAGTTTTCTGAACAGAGCAGCAATGGCTCAGGCTCTTAGATCAACATTATCAACTGATAAATGGTACCTCATGAAACTGAAAAGCTTCTGTAAGGCAAAGAACACTGTCAATAGGACAAAATGGCAGTCTACTAATTGGAAAAAAGATCTTCAATAACTCTACATCCAACAGAGTACTAATATCCAAAATATATAAAGAATTCAAGAAGTTACACTCCTAAAATTCAAATAACCCAATTTAAAAAATGAGGTACAAAGAGAAACAGAATTCTCAACAGACGAATTTCAAATGACTGAGAAGCACTTAAAGACATGATTAATATCCTTAGTTATTAGGGAAATGCAAATCAAAACAACCCTGAAATTCTACCTTATATCACTCAGAATGGCTATGATCAAAACCACAAGGAACATCACATGCTAGTGAGGATGTTGGGAAAGGAGAACACTCTTCCATCACTAGTGGGATTATAAACTGAACAACCACTCTGGAAATCTATCTGATGATTTCTCAAAAAATTAGAAATAGTTGTACCTGAAAATCCCTCTATACTGTTTCTAGGCACATACCCAAAAGGTTCTCTACCATACCACAAGGGTATGTGACCAGTATGTTCATTGAAGCTTTGTTTGTAATAGCCAGAAACCAGAAACAACCTAGATGTCCTTCAACTAAAGAATAAATATAGAAAATATGGCAAACTTGCACAATGAAATTTATTCAGCTATTAAAAGCAAGAACTTGATGAATTTTGTAGACAAGTAAATGGATCTCAAAATATCATCCTGAATGAGGTAACCCAGACCTAAAATGATAAGCATGGTAAGTACTCACAGATAAGTATATATAAGCAATATAGTATAGGATACTCATGATGCATCCTACATACCCTAGAAGGTAAATAAGAAGAAAGGCTCAAGATTGCATGCTTGAATCTCATCTAGAATTTGGAATAAAATAGTAAATAATAGGAGGAAGAGAACTGAATGAAAGAGGTGGGACAGCAGAAAATGGAGGGGAGGCAGAAGTAGGTGTGGGAATAGACAGGAAAAGGGGCCAGAGGGCCAGGAGAATGAAGGGAAACCTGCAGCTGCTGGTGGTGGTGCATGTGGGGGTTTTCTTGAAAATCTAAGAGACTTGAAATAGCTAAGCGGTCAAGTGTCAATTCAGGTGACCTTAGCCAAGAAGGGGACATGTGTGGTATCAGCTCTGGGTGGGGTCCCACGAAAATCTCCGAAAGCAGGTGAGAATGGAGGCTGCCTCTGCCCACAAGTGGTCCGGAGGAATAGAGTGCTGGCAGGGAAGTCAGCTGGTGCTTCTGCTGCTGCTGCTGCTGCCTGCCACCTCTGTCACCAGCAGTGGCAGTGGAGAAGGGGAAGGGTTACAGATTTTTGAAAAGTGTTACAGCTCTTTGAAGTGCCCGGGTGTGGCACTGGCTGGCCGGCAAAGAAGGGAGAGACCATGACAGAAGCTCTCAGACAACAGGACGAATCTCACACACCTTTACTTTTGAATTGGGCCCATATATATATACAGTTTAAGGTGGGTTAAGGTCAGTCAGAAGGTAGATGGCAGGTAACCATTGGCTAGATTGGCTTGGTCTGAGAGCTGGGGAATGCCTCATCTGCATGATGGTGCTATTCCTACGTGACCGATGGCCACGAACCTCTCTGTGGGAGGGAATGTAGAGGGCTGAATTGGAGACAGCCAGGCCTAGGAAGAGCTTGAACACCTTCCGTCCCAGCATATGTATCTGGGGTGCTGGGGTTCTGAAAGCTCATTCAGCTAGGCATCTGATTTTCCACAGCTCACTGCCCCACAGACATGAAACCCGAAGAAGTCATCTTCTGTAATAATGCAGGACACCCAGTGAATAGTCAAGGACATCAACCCCTCCCCAAACCTATTGACCAAAAAATTGCCCTTTCTAAAAGAGATGCAGGGACAATGATGGAGCAGTGACTAAAGGAATGGCCAACTAATAACCAGCCCAATTTCAGACACATTCCATGCGCCAGCAGCAATCCCTGACACTATTAACAATTCTCTGTTATGCTTATGAACAGGAGCCTAGTAAAACTGTCCTCTGAGAGCCTCTACCCAGCAGCTGAGAGAAACAGATGCACAGATCCACAGCCAAATATTTGACAGAGGTCTGGGATTCTTACGGAAGAGTTGGGGGAATATTTGAAGGGCCAGAAGGAGAAAGGAACCCCACAGGAAGACCAATATATTCAACTAACATGGACCCCTGGGAGTTCTCAGAGACTGAGCCACCAACCAAGGAGAATACACACGTTGAACTGAGGACCCCCACAGCTAATATGAGGCATATATGCAGGTAATTCCCCATATGGGTCCTGAAACAACTGGAGTGGGTGCTGTCCCTAAAACTCTAGCCAGACTGTGGGTTGATTCTCCAAAACGACTGCCTTGGCTGGCATCAGTGGGAGAGGATGCACCTAGTCTTGTCAAGATTTGATGTGCCAGGATGGGATGGAAGCATACCCAGAGTGGGCCCCACCTTCTCAGAAGAGAAGGGGAGGGGGAAAAGGGGGAGAAATCTTTGGGAGCAGAATGTCATGGGGCAGAATATGGAATGTTAACAAACTGTTCTAATGCAAAAAGAAGAAAACAAAAAATATCCATATTATAGACTCGATTTTTGGACATTAAACTGGGTCTGTTATATTAAAAGATATCTGCAAAAAGATATATTGTACTTTTATGACTTGAATATCAAATGCCAGGGCATAGACAAATGCTTTCCATTCAAGCCTGTTGACCAGATTTTAAAACATATAAACCCTGTAAAAAGCAATATTTGATGAAACACATCTGTAATCCTAGTTTTCTCTCAGATATGGAGATGGAGACAGGAAAATAATTTCTGAATTTAATTCCAGTAAATCTGAAGGCAGGGTAGGCTTTTGTAAAGCCATCCTGTAACAGAGCAACCACAGTGGCACATGACTTCACACCTACTGGCAAAATATTAGTTTTCTGAAAATGAAAAGCTATCAATTTCATCCAAATGCCGTTTTCAATTCTTTATGTGGCAAGGCAAATATTCACAAAGGTGACACTTGAGTTGACATTGACTTTGAAGTATAATAAACCCTGATAGTCACCAAAACAAGTGGTTTATGGGGAAAAAAGTCTATATGCAAATCTGCTAGGTATGTTCTTCCTGGTAGAAAATAATGCATCAAAATAAGGAACAGCTGCAGAGAAGGCGAAGTTTGTACATGATTGCTACACAAGGATAAGGACTTGAGTCTGAATCAATACTACCCTTATAAACCCAGGTGCAGCACTCCATGTCTGTAACTACAGCATCTGGATTATGTATTCATCATCCAGCCTAGCCAAGTCATTGAGTTCCATTTTTGTTTAAGTAAAATTTCTAACAAAATAAAATGGAGAGCAGTTTAAGAAGACACCTAATGTCCTTGTCTGTTCTCTGCTTGTAAACATATAAACACAGAATCCATATACATGTACACATTCCCATGTAGAAACGTATATATCCTACACATATATCTTACCACTTTCACAAAATTGTATAGCATATATGTATTCATATATGCCTCACATTAATTATTTGAAATAACATTAAATATCACATGCTATATTAAATCATGATAAGAAGACAACACACTGATAAAGTTGAACATCAGGCATTTGAGGTTCTCTACAGGGACGAATAAGGGCATTAAAGAACTGAATGGACAGATGTTCTGAAGGATGATGCTCATAGTTACTTGTCAGGGGCAGCCCTGCTTATACAATGAAGGCCTAAAATCAGCAATAGGCCTAACATACATGCCTGCTAGCACCAAGTCTTGGGTCTCTGTGGAAAAACACTGAAACAGAAGCCTAGAAGCTATTGTAAACAAGCAGCTTTGGTGGAGGGCTGCCAAGCCGGAGTAGTCATAGACCTTGTAGATAGGTAACCTTGGTGGATAGCACCAACTTAAATAAAGACAAGTGAATCATAGGCGGAGTCATAGTGGTCTGTCTCCTGAACCTTCACCCAGCTGACTCTCTGTTCTGGAAGATATTTGTACTCCCCCTAAACACCTATGCTCCTGCGTCATCCCCTTCCCCACATCCTGCCTTTTTGTGTATATAACCTGTGTGTAAAAAAGTAAAATCTGTGGTCTGATCAGATAGACAGGCCATCATCCTTGTGTTCCTCGTTTCTTTTCATCCTCTCTTAGGTGATCTCCCCGGACCCTGTTTAATGTCCTGCAGGCCAGGACAGTTACTGTTAAGGATGTGAAAAACATTAGTACTCTTATCAGAATCAAAGACCAAAGCCAAATCGGAGCTGCAACAATTGCTTTAATATACGTTTGTCTTTTCTTCCAATCACATTGTTCATTGGAAGGCAGCATTAAGGCATTCTTGATGATGGGGGTACAAGGGTCATTTCTTACACAAGTGTAATGAGGCATGAGACAATGAGGGCTGTTACACATGTCCTGGATGAGGACTTGTTGCCTTGGCTAAAGTTTCATTCAATTTGTCTGTGCTTAAGTTTAATCAAGTAGTTACTTTGAGATTCAGTGTGCTGTATAGGAACAATTCAATCATAGCTAACAGGATATCTATTCTTTTGAGAAGGTCCCAAAGGGATACCTGGGATGTAGGTGGATAATTCAAGAGCCTTTACAAGATAATTCCTTCACTAAAAATAGCTCTTAACTGAAAGCTAAAAAGATCAAGGTGAGGAGGCAATTTTTTGACAAGCTGTTATCATTTCAGATCAGTAAATTCAATAAGATCACACACACATGCATATATATATATATATATATGAAAAGAAAATCAGATTTAGAGTCAGTTAAAATAAAAATAGGAGCTTCTCATTTAGATATCTGAAATATACAACACTTTATTATTAGCTAAATTATACTACTGTATAGTTAACAATGCCAGAATTTGTCACTATTAGGCAACCGGCAAATAAATGGTAGTAGTTGAAGGAATATGATGAATATCCTGGTATGATCAGAATGCAATATATATAGTGCATTAAAACATCATAACTTGCCACATAAACATACAAAATTATTACATGTAAATAAAACCAGAACATGGTACCTACTTGTTTAATATAATAACTTCAGGCAGAGATCATATTAATAACCTTACCAGACACTCACTGACCACTGCAAACAGGTGCAGTGTTGTGCTTCCAGAATGACCTGACTGTTCCAATACAGCCAGGAAATTGCTATCTGAGCAATGGAACCTTCTATCCTCTTTCTCTAAAACTTTTAAAATATGATTATTTGGCATGTAATTATGGAATTTGATTCTTGCTTGTAAGAATTAGTTAGGGCTAGGAAAATTGCATAACTGGGGAAGCACATGTCAAGAAAGTCTGATAATTTATTTGGAGTTGCCATAGACCATGTAAGGTCAGATATGTACAATCCCAGACTGACTATAGAGAGCTAAATAAGGAGACAATGGAATCCCTGCAAGCACACTGGACACCTAGCCTGGTATAGGTAGTGACAATGTAACCTGTGTCATAAAAGATGGAAGATGAGGACTGACATCAGTATTGTCTTCTGCCCTCCATGAGCTCACACCCAAACACACACAAGGACAGAGAAAGAGGAAGAGGAGGGGGAGAGATTTTTTTAGGGTGTATGGAGTTTCACAAGACATTTCCTTGAAGAATCTGAAGAGAAAGGATATTCTGAAGCATAGAATTCTGGTAAGTCTTTACCCCATTTTCTCTAAAGCATCACTTTATAATTTAAGTGCTGAAATTCTATACAGAATATCCTCTAGAAAATGCAAATATTCTCTTTTTGAAATAAGGTTCACTATTTATGGAATTATGCATTTCAATTATGTTTTAAAGAATAAAACAAAATATTTATTAATGCCTTTGTGGTTAACAGACAGGATAATCAATTACCTTTCTCTTCTGTAAGAATTTATAGAATAATTGAGATGTGACCCCAGGAAAAAAAGACATTGAATATGTCTTTTTTGACTCCCTAAGCCACGAAGGAATGTTCTAAAAGGTCAAGGAGAAACAGAAAAATAAGATGCAGGAAGCTAAGTTCACGAGACCTTGAAATTAAAGCAAAGAATTTATTGGTCTAACTCTCCACTAAGTTGATGATGATAGCAAGCTGTAATAAGAGCCATATCTCATTACCAAATGAATGTTCTGTGACCATCAGGCAATGTCCGTCATTGTACCTAGCCAAGGATAAAGAGTGACATTGGATAAACGTTTATAATTTCTATTCTCCCATATAATCAGTATTCATCAGCAGATGAATACTTGTATTATTCCATGGCATGGGTTTATGAACAGTGGTGCAGGTTTAAGAGTGAAGAACTTAGAAAAAAAGAAAAAAAAAAAACAGCATTCTGATGAATGAGTTCCACGGACAGTGTGCATCCTAGAGCACTGGAAACCTTTTGCTTAGTAAGAAGAGTTCTCTTTGAACATAAAACAGGTGACACTCACATTCATTGTTTATTTTCTTCTTGCTGTAATATATACCTGACCAAGCATGTTGAGGGTTTCTTTAAGCTTATAGTTCCACGACATAGTCCATCATGTGGAGAAGACATCATAAGACTGAGGCAGCTGCTCACATGGCACCTCTACACCCCCCCTGCCCCCCGTCCTGATCTCTCCTTTTCTTTAGTAAAACAAAACAATTACACTCTTCACTGGTCACTGTGTGCTGTGCTTTTCAAATTTTCACTACTCTATTGAGAATCTGGTCCTCTAGATGTGGCATTTGAGTGAGAAATCTCTAAAAGTATTAGCTTAGACTATAGCATGTAAAACTGTCACTCAGTAAAAACTAATTAAATCAAGGATAGTAGGGGAGGAAGAAGAGAAAAAGAAACCCATAGAAAAGGAAATAAGAAAAGGAGTGGGAGAGGGTAAAAAGAAGTTACAGTTGGGAGGACAGCAGAATGCAAGGAAGTGGTGAGAATAAACCAGAAGACAGAAGAAGACTTTATAAGCTGAGCAGGAATGATGGTCATTCACCCTGACTTTATACAGAGGGACAAATAAATTCTGATATCTTGAACCTGAGTAATTTCCCCCTTTACTCAGCTTAGAATATTTCTCTTCCTTATACTTAGTATTCCTACATGGACAGACTGTCTTTCCAGGAGTGTAGTATTCTGTATTGTTTGTTCTCTGTACTTTCTCTTCTAATGGACTCAGCATGGCTGATTTCTATGAATTAGACGGTATTCCCCATAATTACAGATTTGAGAGGTATTAGTGAAATCTTACAGGAGTTGTTTAGTGACAGATGGGTGAGGGCAATAGACCTAGGTAGAAATTTTCAACTGTCCTCTAGGTGGATGATCTGTGTCAAGCTTATGCTGCAACACACCATGGTGGGACAAGTCAGAGCTGTGATCCATCAGATATTCAAAACTCCTATATACTCTACATAGCAGTGAACTCGGGAAAGTCATCAATAATGACTTGACAAAAATAAATTTATTGGAGACCAGAAAAGGTGAATGGTACTTGGAAGGAAAGAGAGGGAGAGAGAGAGAGAGAGAGAGAGAGAGAGAGAGAGAGAGAGAGAGAGAGAGATGCATTCAGGCACAATAACTGAAGAGCACCTATAAATGATTATTCCCTGTTCTTTCCATACTAGTTTATTTCTTCCTGTATATATATATATATATATATATATATATATATATATATATATATATAATTAAATGTGTGCTATTTGTGGATATGTATGTGATTTTGTGTGCATTCATGTGTGGGAAGATATCATGCACATATCTTGCTAGATGTTTGGAGGTTACATGCCTTAGGAACACTGTGGTTACAGAAGTATAATGACACATCCAGCTCTTCATTGGTGCTGGAGATTCAAGTTCAGGGCCTCACTCCTACACAAAAAGCATTTTAGTCACTCAGCTATCTTATGAGCCCTGGAAATTTCACTAAACTATTATGGACTTTGCACTGCTTTCAGAGGAATATTTATTCTTCAATGGTAAATTGTTAAAATGATATTTAACGTAGTTTGTTGGCATTTCCCTCACTTTTTTTCTTTCTTCACCATTTCTGGTATCACTTGGAAAAACTCAATCAATTCAGCTGTTGTAGGAAACAACATAAAATTAACCCTCCCAAGAATATGCAGAGGTGCAAATAGATAGTTTAGAGACATTGGAACTTATACTTAAACATCGATACTAATGATGATACATCAAACTGAAGCACCCGACTCTAGAAATTTTTTCTCCACATAGCAGACACTAAGGGAGTTAGAATGCCTCATCAATCCCCATTTGAGTGGGCCAGAATCCATGATGTTGGAGTTTAATTATACAGTCTTTAATGTCTAGTTCTCATTTTGCTGACACAAAACAATATAATTTTTAGACCAGAAGATTACATCAGAGTGATGGATATAGGCAGTGTGTGTGATATGGTGTCATATGAAATATGCTCGATTCAGAATATGGACACTGTATTTCCAGAAAAGAACTTCATTTCAGAGCACTGAATACCTTTTGAACATCTATTGCTCTCATTTGTCACAAGCAATGGAAACATTTAGAGAATTCACTTTAGCTACGAATCTGTGCTTTTGTATTCTTAGTAGCTCATGCAGCCCTGTGACTTCTTGAACATGATTCTCTTTGAAGAATGATGCGTCCTTTTTGGGTTCAGTACTAGCTGTTAATTGAGCTGCTGTAACTATCATAGGCTTCTTACCAATATTTTGTTGTACTTCATTCTAAGCCTCATTAATCTTTTTTAAAATATGGAGTATTTATTGACGGAGATATTTTATGTGGTGAAGTTCTTACCTTGAAAGCTTTAAAACCCTATGATTGACCCAAAAACCTACAAAACAAACTATGTGTTGAGTTTAGAAGATGGGTTATGACTTAAAAGTGCTAGCTATGAGAGTGCAGCGGACAGAATTTGATTCATGAAATTCACATAAATGTAGAAAGAATGAATTTGGTTATCACATATGTATACACTTTGGCATGTATAGACTTCAAGTGCACAAAGTCACCAGATAAGTCACACACACACACACCACACACACACACACACACACAGAGAGAGAGAGAGAGAGAGAGAGAGAGAGAGACAGACAGACAGACAGAAGACAGACAGACACACCATATGAAAATAAAGTATCTGCATGTTGAGACATGTATATATAATCAAAGCTCAAGAACATCCTTGTCTTAAAGGAAACTTTCACTTTAACTTTCTTGAAAATAAGACAGTCTGACCTGTAGTATTTACATATGCACATACACACCACACACACACACACACACACACACACACACACACAACACACACACACACACACGAAATGCACATACACTTTTTAAAGGAGATAAAAATTCTTACTTTATTAATTTGACTTTAAGTTCCTATCACTCACATAGTGGATCACAACTTGCTTAAAGCTTAGTTCTAGGATTTCTAATATCCTCTTCTGGATTCTGCAGTCACCAGGCTTGTGGAGCAATGCACACAAATATGTGTACATATAAGCAAAACACTTATGGGCATAAAGAAATTAATGATATTTTAAAAAGTTAATACTCCTCAGTAAAACTACATCTTTTTTACTTAAAAAGGAAAATTTCCATACTAACCCACTTCTTTCCTTTCTCTTCTATTCCTGAACCAATCCACAGTGTATCCCTCTTCAGTTTTACGTTCCTCAAGAATACATTTGGATGCTCCAGCCAGTGCAAGATGTTCATGGTTTGCCTTCTATTCCACTCAATCTTAACTGTTTTTGCAACATTTAACACTGACATGACTAACAAATTATTTTCCTGATTGCCAAGCTATTGACCATACCAGGAATTTAGGTAGTGTACCTTAATAGTTAATCTTCACTTCTCTAACAAATAGGATACACAGCTTTAAAAAATAAAAACAATAATTGGAACTACATTCATTTGTCAAATGAGCAACATAAACCTGCTCCATAAATACTTAACACATTTATGTTCATCCAAAAGAAGATGACAAAGGTGTCTCAAGGTCACTGAATAAGAGTCATAAAGTGAATTTTCTAAGAAATTAAAATATTTTCCTTAATCCAGTAATAAATCCATAGAATCAAATTTTAATCCACCTTTATATCAAACCTAAGTCAATGAAAGAAATTTCTTTTTTTTTTAATCATTCAACATTAGCAGTTAATTTATTTTGAAAAGGCATCCTTCATTGTACAAGTAATTAACAACGAAATCAGTTTTTTACTCTAGAGAATTTAATGGGGGCACATATTTTCAAATTATAAAGACAATGTTCATTAACATTGCATGAAGAAAGTTAATGAAGTGAGTTCAAACTTGTACAATGATCAAGTGACTAAAGAGGATTTTTTTCCTCAGGACACAGTTGACCTTATGGTGACTAAGTAAGGCTTGTTATGCAATGAATACAGAGAAATATGCAGATGGGGATCCATGCTACAGATCACATGTGTTGTAATGCAGTCTGAACTGTTTCATTTTACAGTTGAATTCTACTTGAAATTTCCAAAAGAGTGACAAATAATAGTTGATAAAATACCAACACAAACTCATTTTAAAAGCAAGACTCTGCCAATAGAAAGTAGAAACATCTCAGTTTAAGACGGAAAACTCTTTCTAGAAGACCGTTATATTTGCCTTCATTCATCTTCTTGCTCAGTATTTTAGGCATCAGATACAATAATTCAAATAAAACATGACAATGAGATATTGCAGATTAGGTGAGGCCACTAAGACAATGCTACAAAAATGAGATAAATAGGGACAACTAACCTAGATTTTGAAAATTAAAATGTACATTTTATTTATTCTGTGACAATTTCATACACATATGTGATACACCTTTTACTCTTACCATCTCCACTATCCCCTCTCACTCCCCAGGTACAATAGAAAATGTGTGTATATGCTTGTGTATGTATGTGTGTATGTAGTTGGCAGACTGTAAGGTAAAATCTTTAAGAGAAAGTGATACTAAAGTTCAAATTAATGAACAGACCATACAAGTAAATTCAAGAGATATGAGACAGTATAGTTTGGTTGTAAAATGTAGCTTAATTTGTTAGGAGGGATACTGAAGATGAGATTTAGATTATTATACAAAGCCAGATCATGGCTTGCACCATACCATGTGTTATGATGCTTCATAGCACTATGAACTAGGATGTGAGGAGGACTATGTTGTGACATTGACAGACTTTTGAGACAGAATATCTACAGAAGTACCCTTTGTGGCATTGTCCTGTGATTATGTTTACATAGCAGTGTATTCTAAATCGCTCCTCAAGATTTTCTTCATCACTTATCAAGCTTTTAAGAAAAAATTATTAGGGAAGCGAGTAACCTTTTACAAAGTCACCAGGCAATTTAGTGACTGAAACAGGTTTTTATGGAAATTTAAAGAACAGTAAATACTCAACCCAGATGCAAGCCCAGATATAAGGTTGTTGCTGGTTTGTTTGTTTGTTTTTTTTCATTGAACCATGTGATACAGTCATGCTTCCAGTTTGATTTGATCGTTTTTGGAATTCTCTTTTTTCCAGTATGACTCAGGAATTGAGTTTGTGGAAAACTGCTAGCTCATGCCCTTCTCCAAGGGTAAGGTTATGAGCCTGAACTTAGAGAATCCTTCCCAAATTCCTGCAGATGCCATAAAACTACCTAGTGTCATGCATTGGAAGATAATTTGCTGCAAAGATATTTGTGTTTAAAATAGATCTAGGTCAGGATTCAGATATTTCTCAGTGCTTAGATGAGTGATTTCGGGGACATGGTTTTAAGTTCTACCCATCTGGAATTCATTCATATTAACTAGATCACTTAATCTATCCTGTAGAGCAGCCTTTGTAAAGTGTGCACACTAAGAGATATATGGTTTATCCCTTCATAGGAATAAAAATCACATTAAACTGTTATTATAATTATAGCTGTCTCTCAGTTTTGAAGTGCATTGATTCCAAACACAAACCACTGAAATAACCAATAAGTAGCATCTATAGTTAGCAATGAGAACAGATTACAGTTAACCCTTGTTTTAATAATTAAATCCAAGCACTTATTCAGCAAAACAAGGTTATTGGGGGAAGTCAGTAACCTTTTACAAAGTCACCAGGCAATTTAGTGAATGAAACAGGTTTTTATGGAAATAAGATATATGAGTATTATTTCCAGTTAGGATAATGTTACTAGCCGGGAGGTGGTGGCGCACGCCTTTAATCCCAGCACTTGGGAGGCAGAGGCAGGCGGATTTCTGAGTTCGAGGCCAGCCTGGTCTACAGAGTGAGTTCCAGGACAGCCAGGGCTACACAGAGAAACCCTGTCTCAAAAAAAAAAAAAAAAAAAAAAAAAAAGGATAATGTTACTAATTAGTTCCAATTAGTACTCTTTAAAATTCTAAAACACCATTGTCTCCTGCCTTATTAGGTAAATAAATCGATCCCCTGTCTTTTTATTTGTTGTGAGTAATTATCACACACAGGTCGTATTTCACCACATTCTGGGTTATCAACTGAAAGACATTGAATTGCCAATCAAAAAAATTTAGAGATGCTCATATCATTTTTTTTCATAAATATATATAGAACAGTAAAGTGATTCACTAAAAGAAAACTGAGGCCAGTTGGACAGAGGGGCAGAGCAAAAGGAAGACTACTATCTGGAAGATGGCCATTTAGAAGGAGAACACAGGTTAGAGCAGAACTTTTGCTGTAGACATTAATCTTTTCCTAAGTCTGCTCCTTTAATATGTAATCACTGCCCTAGATCTTAAATTGTATTTTATAGTTGGAAAGTGTTAATCTGCTTTAGATATGGGGCGTATGTGAAGGAAATGGAAAGCAATTTCATGTTGATCATTAAAGGTCAAATGAGCTAGTTTGAAAGTGGAGATAGTTTTCAAATTCTGCCAACTGAACAGTACAGGATTCCCTCACCTCTGGTAGCTGGAGATGCCTAAGAAAACACTGCACAGCTATTCTCCTGTGTAACAAGAACAGCACAGTCTTTTGTCATATTGCTCTTCCATTTGGCTTATTAACAGCCTTCAGGTCTGATATCTCTTTACCATCATAATCAAGATTCCTACAAATCTTGTGAAATCCAGCTTGTGTCAAAAATATAGATAAGGAAGTTTTATATTCTTAGCACAATAACATGTCTCTGAGACTTTAGTAATGAGCAGAAATAAATTTCAAAGAGCTACTTAATGCCTACTCTAAGTTATTTCAGAAAAATTGAATCTACTTTAAGGTTAAAAATTACATCATTTAATTTTTTTTTACAAATAAAATTAGCAATATGTCTGTGTGTGTCACAGGCAGTCCTCCTGTTTGGGACATGCTACTTCTGTTATGATAAAATATAATTTGCCTAATGTTACACAAATAACCTTAGTAAGATATTTTGCCACTCTTCAGTTTGGAGTAGACACATATCACAATTGCTGGCTGCATTTTACATGTAAGATGAAAAAGGACAATAATTAAATAGGTATTTTATCTCTAGTCTGAGACATTACTGAAATTATAACTTCTTAGATGATGACTTCTGGCTTCATTTAATCAAACTACCAAGTCATACCATAGCTCCTTATGCCAAAGAAGTTGAATATATAACACTTTCTTAATTTTCCTGTGGCATATACCTATATTCAAAATTAACCAGTTTCCTTAGGAGATAACCAAAGGAAACACTGTAGCTATTTACTATCTTGAAATTCCAGAATAGGGAAATTTTCCAGAAAATTTTATTACTGGTAAGTAATTGCATGCTCATAATAGATTTATAATATCTGTGTTATGGCTGAAGTCCTTCTAGCCTGACTTTGTTTTCAATGTGCTTATTTACAAACTTATAACTTTTGTAATTGGGTAAACACTCAATTTTCTCTGTGGAAATAAATGCCCATGTTTGAGGCAGAGTATGAGAAAATCAAAAATTCATACAAATAGATACACACTACTCAATAATAATAGCAACAGCAAGTCATTTAAAAAGTGACAGACAATTAAAAGTTATTGTTTAAGAAGCCCCACACCTATAACTTTCCACCATAAAAACTTGAATACACAATCTGTCTTCAAGGCTTCTGTTACTAATGACTCAGGATAATCCTTAAAATGTAGGAAAAATAAACCTAAAAATTATTCTCACAAATCAAATTAAAAGGAAACTCTTGAAAAGAAAATGTATAGCTCATCAAAGCATGTATAGGAATGGGAGTATATTGTACATGCATAAAAATCCAGTATCTACACTTTGTGAAGAAAGTGAAGCCTAGAGAAACTGGGAAATATTCATGATTGCCTTGAGGAACTTTACCCTATAGGTTCTGAAGACCACTAATGTGCACTGATTTCAGGATCAGTGACTGCTAAAAATCTATTGTTTATTGAATTTACACAGTTTTCACAGTACAGTAAGCACTCACTGGTATTCCTTAAGAGAACCAACTCTAGAATACTTAGCTAACAGCATTCTCTCAATTGCTATGTTGCTTAGAAGTGGGGGATGCAACTGTCACTTTAAATGCTGAAGATCATTATCACCAACTTACTTTTGAAATATCCAGAGCAGGCTTTGTAACTGGTGTGGCTATGATAGGCCGGAACTTTAAATCCATACTATTTACTTTTATGTACATTATTAAAATACAGTGACTATAGTTAAATTAATTAACAGAAAATATGGCTCCAAGAAGAAATTTTCAAGAAGTTTAAGACATGCACTCACGCTGGACACTCTACTGTTTTCATCAGTATTCCTCACTCCCATCTTTAGGATTTTCAAAGTATTCATACTCTACAGATAAAGTGCCAAGGGGACAGTTTAGAGCCACACCTTTGCATCAACTGCACAACACTGACCTCTAGTGTTGCAGAAGGCAGAGAAACAAGCTCAGTAGCAAAGCTCACTTGGGTCTTCCTCTTAGGCACTATGGGAATACTTCCAAGGAGAAGAGGAGAAAAAAAGGAGGAAAGGGAAAATAGAGAAGAAGGGAGAGAAGGCAGAAGAGCGAATTCAATTTACCTGACTGAAACCTGCATCAATATTCCTCTAAAATAATGTACTAACATAACACAATCTAATGTAGAGGATATCCTTTTTGCTCTCCTTTAAAACACAAACTTTAAGAAAATATTACACTTACGGATTGTGAGTTTTCCAGTCTTTGGTCACAAATTACTGACTCTACTTTGAACATCTCTCACCCATCCTCCCTTTGGAATGCACATTATGGAACAAGATCCTCTAAGAAATAAGGAGTAAGGCAGAAGAATCTTCTGTAGTAAGTCTTTTCACTTTTTCCCTTGATAACATGAATTACAAAAGTAAAATACAATTGTTTTAATCTGAATAATATTTCTGTGGTTCAGTGTAGGAATAGAAGATGAGGGAACAAACTCAGAAACTTGAGGGACTGTCATAAGTCATTTTTTCAAACAACACAGATAGCTTAATTGGATCCTTTCTTATTTAAGACTTCCCTGAGATGGGAAAAAAAAAAAAAAACTTCTGTTCTTCTACCCAGAGAAGTAGCTGAGCAATTGTGCATGAACCTCTCACAGTTTTAGTGAATTATTCAGGTTTGGCAAACTGGATTCTTTAAGTATATAGTGCAGGTAGCAGATCTCTAGAAGTTAAGAATTTCTGCCTATTAAATTAATTGTTCTATGGTTGCTGGTGTCAAATAATGGATAACGTAGTGCATACTCATTCTTCAATGACACTAGGAATTGAGGGTGGAGTTTGCTCTAAAGCTCTTCCTCCTGTAATAGGACAACCATTGATCTCCTGGGGTAACCACATTTGGGCTACAACTATTCCCAACCCTGGTGCTCATTGGTTACAAAATGCTCCGAGATGAAGCCTTTGCCTAAGGTAGTGAGAGAGCTAGGTGCTTAAGTTGGAGTTTGGTGTAGAGGTGTTCCGGGGACATTGCAAACCCTTGGGAGCTGCTATCACCGAGCTCAGTGGCTTCAGAGCGTCTGTCACCCTAGAGGCTTACTTCTGGCCCGGTTATCCCTGGCTGAGATTAAGAACTGTAAAACTAGCAGCAGGCTAATAGAACTTTATAATTCTAAAGAAAGGCGGGCAGTCCAGAAGAGCAAGCTCATTAGAACTCTACCAACTTTTAGGATGGTTGGAATGGTCGAACCACACTCGTTAGGGTTTTCATCCATCTCTTTCCTTTTACCCAGAGCATATATAGTCAGATAGTGGATATTTATTCCTATCCCACCTTATCTTCCCGCCCCAGCTCTAAGTACTCACAGTTTGTCGCTGTCAATCCTAAATGCCACAAGCCAGAGAGAACCAAAGTCAAAATGCTGTTCAGTCTTCGTACCGAATTCATTTCCTCCAAGTGAGAGATCTCTTCGATAGAATCCCAAGTTCTCAGGTACCTGCCTCCTCAGCTTTTTTCTTTTCCTCTCTCTCTCTCTCTCTGGTTTCTCTCCTCCGCAAGGCTGACCCCCTCCCACCGCTTTCAATTCCTCCTCTATCACTTTATTCTGCTCCGCAGATGCTCCACTGAAATTACAGTAGGACTTCCTCGGAACTGAGAGCTGTGATCTAGGTTTATAGAAACTGTACGTTTCGCGTTTGCTTTTCTTGCCTGCCTGCTCTTTCTCCCGATTCTCTGTTTTAAAGGTTCAGATTCAAACTCCAGGGCAGGTCTTGGAAGACACAGCCAATAGCTGAAAGCAACTCGTTCGGGCGCGAGAGCTGGATTCAGCACCAGGGCGATCGACAGCTCCTCCTAGGCGGAGTCTCGCCCCTGGGCGGAGCTCGCCGGCTCTTGTTTATGAAAGTGACCTGGGAGGGCACTTGGTCGCTTGCCTCCCCAGCTGATGTTCTGTGCAGCGTGCTGGGGAATCAAAGGGAACTGCGCTTGCCCTCTTTCACTCTCTCCCTCTCTCTCTCTCCTCTTTTTTTTTCCTCCCCTCCTCTCTCTCCTTCCTATGCCTACATCCCAGCATCCCTAACTACTTACCCTTCTCTTTCTCCCAAATTAGGGGCATTTAAATCATGTTTTTGAACAATACTGCTGAAGCTATGCCTATAGGAGTTGGAAGACAGAAGCCTTAGGAGGAGAAATTTTTCCATGGCGAACTTGGCAATGACCTAGCATGATACCTAATGCCTTTTTTTTTTTTTTTTTTTTATTTTGCAAGTGAAAGAAGCTTGAATTGTGCAATTCAATTTCATCTGCAGGGTTGGGTGATTGATTGGTTTTTATTTATTTGGAATTTTTGCTTTAGTCTTTTAGGGATATGACAGCTCCCTGACTTTCAGATTTTCTATGTCTACACCTCTTTGGTTGCTGTTGGCACATTGATTATGAATAACTGCACGGTGATTGTTGCTGTGGGTTCCAAGGGAGCCTAATAGGTTCGGTGGCACAAGAGTGAGACATTTAAAAACTATTTTTAAAAGGCAGGGGCTGGAGAATGAGTACAGAGAAGCAGGTATGAGGGTCATGTGTTGGCTCTTAAAAGCTTTACACCTGTAATAGAAAAGATTGGTTTTGATTGCTTCTTTGGGGCTCTC
Organism: Mastomys natalensis; assembly: GCA_021653895.1. NCBI lineage: Eukaryota > Metazoa > Chordata > Mammalia > Rodentia > Muridae > Mastomys > Mastomys natalensis. The sequence goes on from JAJTUV010001686.1 coordinate 176,793, forward strand.
CATTAGAGATCCTGGTTCTTTATCTTCTAACATGTATCTGGGGACTCTATTGCTTTCCGATAAATATCAACTTATTTTGTGTTTAAGGGAAGCTACAGAACATGTCAAATGTTAAGAAAATGAGGGACCAGTAATGAGGTATTCTATGTGAAATTTACAAACTATTTTAGTCTATAAGCTCTTTCCACATCAAAAGAAATTGATTCTCTCTCTCTCATTCTCTCTTTCTCTCCTCTCTCTCTCTCTCTCTCTCACACACACACACACACACACACACACACACACACACACACAACACCCCTCTTACCTGATTCTTATACCAGCATTAGTGAGCACAGATATTTATTTTACACCACAGATACCTGACGGCCTTTGGTCTCGACTGCTGGCTCTGCAGGTACTAGATATCAGGGTGTGTTTCAAGCAACTTTTGCATAAATCCCAACTTTAACACTGTAGTGTGTAGCTCTGGTTCCTGTCACTAGAATGTTGAAAGAGAGTTTAATGAAAATTGGAACAACTGACCACTATTTTACTAAAATGAGAATTAGGTAGGTCCCATTAGTTGTCTACAAACAACCTTCTGTCTATATTTTAACTGAAAACAATTATGTCAGTAGATTCCTGGTTCACAGGAATCTCAACACAAGATATAGGTATAATCATACACAGGGACTTTGACTCATAAAACATCAGTGCTGAAGGACACACTCTTTTCTGTCCTGTTGACAGGGCACTGTAGAAATCTAAAGATGATGCTAAGTCTCTTTGCTTGTGCTGGTTTACCCCTACACCATTTCTAATGATATTCTGGTCTTTGAGGGTCACACAAGTTAAACCTTCTGACTAGTTCAATCACACTTAAAACGTTTTAAACATATGATCCATGTCCCTTATTCACTTTGTATGTTCTAAGTGCATGCAATACTTAGACTTTGTCTATTTCTTAAGATTATTAAAATCTAAATCTTATATGATGTGTACATGTGTCTCTAAGTGGATACACTTGTACCATATGCATTCAGTGCTGACAAGGTCCAAAAAATGGGTGTCAGATTCCCTGGAACTGGAGTACAGATGATTGTGAGCTGCCTGATGTGTGAAATAAACTCCTGTCTTTAATAAGAGCAGCAAGTACTGTTAACCACTGAGTTGCTTCTCAGCTCTTGAGCATATTTTAAAGGAATAAAATAATAAAATAATACAGATATATAGCTTAAAACCATTTGAAGTTTTTGCCTCAAAGCATTTTTACCTCTTTATTACTGTAAAAGAAATTATTGATTTTCCATGTATTATTCTTATACATGCTTTTATGAGTTTCATCAACATTTACATCCTCAAATATCACATTGCATTATTTTCATTATATTTAATCAATTTAGAAATGCTGAAGCTGTGAAAAGAATACAGTTGGTGAAGTTCTTATCTATGATGTAGGAAGCTTTGGGTTCAATCCATAGTACTACAATGCTGAGCGTAGTTGTATGATCTGGTCCTGCATACCCATAATAAAATCACTGTGGAGGTGAAGGCAAGGGGCTCAGAATTTCAAAGTTATCTTAGGCAACAAATAGAGTTCCAGCTCAGGAAGGCTACTTGAAAACCACCCCTCTACCATATGTATGACTTTTCTATCAGCTCTATCTATCTATCTATCTATCTATCTATCTATCTATCTATCTATCTATCATCTATCTACCTTCCTACTTATTTAACTATCTATTATCTCCATAATATGTATAGAAATTATATCAATTTTTCATTTTCTCCTTTTTAATATATTTAATATCATTGTTGAAATTTAGTGTTTAGATACATAAATTACTGCTTGTTTCATCTTACCCACTATATTGTGTTACATTTTATGAATATGTCAAAGTTTACACATTAGCTGACCTTATTAAGGTTTCAGTTATTTTGATCTTTTCCCTCAATTTAAATATACAATTTATTAACTTTCTTGTAATTTGTTTCACATTTACTAGTGAAAATTTTGCATTCTTTGGAAGTGTTTTCCTTTAATGTTTTGTGTCTCTCCAGTATTATGTAATAAGTTGGTGTGGTTGTTTAAATATACTTGGCTAGGGAGTGGAACTACTAGAATGTGTAGCTTTGTTGATGGAGGTGTGGGCTTTTAGAAAATGTATGTCACTATGAGGGTGGGTTTGATGCACATCTCCTATCTGCCTGAGGACACTCAGCTCCAGGCTTACTTTGGATGAAAATGTAGTACTCTCAGTTTTCTCCAGGACCATACCTGCCTAGAGGACTCCATGCTCCTGCCTTGATGAGAATGAACTGAACCTCTGAATCTGCAAGCCATCCCCAGTTAAATGTTTCCTTTATAATTGTTGCCTTGGTAGTGTTGTCTCTTCACAGCAATAAAAACCCTAACTGAGACAGAATTTCGTACCAGGGACTATTGCTATGATAGGCCTGACCAGGCTTTTGTTTGGAGGAAGATTTTTGGGAAATTTGTAAAGCATCAAGTGCTTTAAATGTGGCTTAATGGGCCATGCTAATAGAAGTGAGGAGGATAGTGATCCTACCAGTGTTTTGAACTGTGGGTACTTATGTCAAGAAGTTCTAGATTCTTGAGACTGTTATTGTGTGACCTAGAAACTTATTTTATGATATTTTGTTGAAGAAGGTGGCTGCTTTCTGTCATTGTCTGAAGATTCTGTCTGAGGCTAAGGTACAGAGATTTAGATTAATTTCTTTGAAAAGGAAGTCTCAATACAGCCTGGTATAAATTCTACTGTGTGGTTACTACAGTCCACATTTATAAAGAGTATTTTAATGAAAAGTAGCAAGCATAGGAAGGAAAAATAAATAAATTATATGGTTCAACGAGTAAAGGGGCACCAGGAAAGGGAATCAAGGAATATCCCATGTTCAAAGATATTAAATGGATTAAGGGAGTGGTGACCTTGGGGCAAGATCATACTCAAGTAAATTATGTACTTGTACTTGTCCTCTGTAAAGTTATATCATTTAGGCATTATTGTGACCTGATTATTGCTTTTATTTGGACTTTTAACCTGGAAGGAAGTACAATCCAGCAATGGAGGGCACACCTATGATTAAGATCTTGTTGCATAAAGATACAGGCTTTTGATCTAGATCTTGAGGACTCGTGGGTATGAAAAGCTTAGGCCCAGGCTTGGAGGTATACACCTTTAATCCTAGGAGAAAGAGGCAAGTAGATCTCTGAGTTCAAGACCAGCTAGGAAAAGAGGAAGTTTCAAGTAGAGAAAGACTTAGGTCCAGGCTTTTAATCTCAGAACTCAAGAGACAGAGGTATGCAGAACTCTGACTTCAAGATCAAACTACAGAGCACATTGCAGGACAGCCAAGCTTAGTCAGTGGATTAGTTATAAAACAGAAAGCTTGTCATAATATAGTAGAACAAGAGGACATGTTCCAGCCCCAGCAAGCAGCAGAATTTAGCAGTTCCAGCCCTGTGGTTCTGGATTAGAATCAATAATAGAAGAGATTACTGGGACAATTGATGCTGGTTAGCTTGAGGTAAGATATTTTGCAATCAAACCCTAACTAAGACAGGTGGAATAAATTCATGCTTCTTTCTTTTCTAAAAGTATGTTAGATTCACCAGAAGGAAGGATCCTGGCCTTTTTGAATAGAACAGTGACAGCTAAGAATCAAAGACATTGTTCCTCAATAGCATCACTGATACTATGTACCTCAAAAATGCAATTTAATTAAGTAAAATATTTAATGAGAGATTTAGCAATCATGCCTGTTCTGGCAGAATCACTTAACAAGACTATTAGGGCCAGAGAAATGTGATGGTTGTACATGTTCAGATAATGTAGAAAAATAACAATATGGAGTCAAAATTGTGATTTATATATACCATCACTCCCAGTTTTAGGTTCCCTTATGCAGAAAGAGTTTATAGTATATAAATTACAACTAATTTGCAACTCTATTTACAGTTATAGCTCACTTGTTCTATCTATCTATCTGTGTGTCTATCTATTTTCTCAAACACTCCTGTTCTCGAGCAACTTTGAGCTTTAACCAGCAGATGTTTGTCTAAGATTTGCCAATATTTCACCAAGCTTATTGAGCCTCAGAAAGTGATGAGGGGGAAATAGCTGTTTCTCGCAGACAGTACTGTAAACAGTGCCATCTTCTGAGGATTTTTGACCCCAAGAAGTTATTAGGCACAGTAGAATATTAATAACTATTAACACTGTTTCAGCCAGGTTGTTATTTGCCTATTGAAATCTTTTCTACCATAAGAGTTCTAATCTCATTGACGCAAGGGTCATATGATAGAGAGAGGCCAAATAAGTGTACATTTCATTCTATCTTGCTGCCCATAGAATAATTCATATCTGTAGAACATCTGAGTTTGAAAAGGTTCACAGCTTTGCATCGTAGATGCTTAGTATTAATACAAAATGAGGAAAACTGGACAATAAAGACTTGAATGTCTATATTTTATGAAAATCCATGGAAACACCTTTCTAAATCCAAACATTATTTAGATAAAAAATAAAAATGAATAGGGTTTATATAGATTTCTAAAAAGCATGTACACTATAGACCTGAATTCACATTCCAGGCATTTTAAATAAAAATTCTGGAGTTATTTGGTATATCTGCAACATTTATCACAGTGGAGATAGGTTGTTCTCCAACATTCATTGGCTAGTCAGTGTAACCAACAAGTGAGTTCTGAGTTAAAATGGAAAAGTAGCAAAGAAGGTAAATAATGATATTAGAAGACATCTAATGTTAAGTTCTGACCTCTGTACACATTTGCACATGCATACGTACACCTACATGCACATATATACACATTGTATATGCTCAGGCATATACATTATATATGCACACATATGTACTATACATTCATAAACAAAAAATAAGTAAAATGAATTGTATTGTATTTAACTCTTTTATTCATTTTCTGTGAAACATTTCTGTTTATTCCATAGTGAAACAAGGAAAAGGAAATATTCATCATACAGTCTTTGCTATGGTGTATTCAGCAAGTTATCCATCTACTAATTCATAATACTCTTGAGAGGCATATCTGGGAAGTATGTTTGGTTACCTTTATTTTAATGATGTGATTCTAGGAGGAGACATGATGACATACTAAATATTAAAAAATTAATGATGTTTGCTCATAGGCTACTGACCAGTGAATACCCCTCCCCAGCTAATTTTGTTTGTTTGTTTGTTGTTTTTACTTTTAAATATATGTAGGATAAAATTACTGCAATGTGGATGATGACTCCACATTGTCCATGTGACCACACTGGTCACTCTGTTTTGAACAGCACTATTTTTGATGGTTTGACTTCACACATCATGGTTTGTTTTATTGACTGAGAGATAATTCCTGTTACAACCATATTTTCATGGATTTTTGATTATTTGTTTGTTTTGCTGTTTTTTTGTGCTGTGCTGTTTGTTTTTGTAAAACTTTGATATGGTAGAATAACATTATGTTTTCTTTTAAATTTTTTTTGTCACTTGATTATCATGTTTTACATTTCATTTTTCTTTCTTATAGAAAATGGCATATAACATGGCAAAGGAAATTGGAAAAACATCTCTGCTCTTGCAGGCCTAAAACTTACTTAAGGACATAGGACAGAAACACATCCAAGGTTAAGATAACAATGGCTATTATCATGAGCCTCTGTGCCAGTGTCTTATATTACAAGTGCTTTTGGAAATTTTAAGTTGACAAGGAATATTTTCTCTGAGAAGGGAGAGTCACAAGCAGCATAATGAATCAATACTTTTCTTCTTTGTATTAAAGAATTTTCCATGTTAGGCCAAGTCAGTAATATATTTGCCTTAACAGGGAGTTGAGTCTTACAATAAGCAAAGTTTGTTAGAGCAGGTGTGCTCCATATGGATATGCTATACCAGGTCCTGCACTGAGTTAATTTTCAGAGGAGTGTTATCTGTCCAAATTATTTGTGTAATTACAATCGTACAGGCCCACACAGGTCACATCCAGACAAAGATATCAAAAATAAGGTCTCTTTTTAAATTATGTCTGTATATTTTCAAAGATCTGCCCTCCCAGAGTAACCAACATGTCATTTGGATATGCTTTATGTTTCCCAAGAAGCCTGCTTTAGTAATTTCATGAAGTATGTTCAGGGAGTGAAGTTGAAATACTGAGACTGGATTTTGGCATGGAGGCCGACTAGCATGAGATTTAGCTTTAACAAAGAGCTTGAGTCTTCTGAGATACAATCTCATATATATATATATATCATGTGTGCACACATGTGTATATATTGTGTGATTGTGACTGTGTGCTTGGATGCTTGTGTGTGTACTTACACATTGTGTGATTGTGTGGTGCTTGGATGCTTGTGTGTGTACTTACACATTGTGTGATTGTGTGGTGCTTGGATGTTTGTGTGTGTGTGTCTTTGTGTCTTTGTGTGTGTGAGTGTTTGTGCATATGAGCATATGTCAGGGTTGCATACATGTGTATGCATTTTGTGTGTCACCTCTATGTTAGCGTATGTAGCAGCATATTTCCCCCACAAGTTGGGAGGAGATAAGATGGAAGGAGTATAGAGAGGAAGAGGAGGAGTAAGGAGAGGAAGAGGAGAAGGAAGAAGAGAAGCAAAAGGAGAGAGATGGAGGAGCCATGGATGGCCACACTTGTATCGAGAGCAGTCCAGAGTAACAGCTTATATCAAGGTTAGATATTGGGACACACCTCTAATTATGTGAGCATCTTGTTAATTGAGCATTATCCAACATATGAAGCCTTTGATTAATCTTTAAGCATCAGAGTCTCATTTCTACCAGGCACCACATGGCTGGCGGGATGGTCTGGGCTCAGCCCAATCTTGTGGAGACAGCGTGGAAGACTTTCAGAGCCATCTCCTAATCTGGTGTTTTGTGGGGGGCAGGGCCTATGTTCTGGCCCACCTGAGCTGGAATTCTAAGCCACAGCAGCAGTCATAGGCTAGTCGGAAGATGGCGAATGATTAAGGACAAGCAAGATCAGGTGCTGCCGTTTTAAATAATTACTGCAACAGTTGCGTATGTGTATAACTATGTTTTTGTGGCATCTCTCTGTTTTCATGTGTATGCATATGTATGTGTTTGTCTATGTGTGTATAATAATCATCTGTGTATGAGTGACCATAGAGGCAGAAGAGAGCAGCATATCACTGGGGCAGCTAAAGTTATAGGCTGTGGTGAGCAACCTGAAATGTGTTTTGGAAACAGAGTCTGGATCCTTTGAAAAAGCAGAAGTTCTAACTCTTAACTATAGAGTTATCTCTCCAGCAAGTTTTATATATGCTGTAATATATGAATTTGATCAATTTTTGGCTTTGGTTTTCCTGAATATTTAATATAAGCACACATGGAATGATATATTTTGTTATAGAATTCTGACTTATCAATATAAAAATTTAGCACAAAGAAGACAATTTATCCATTAATTTCTGAAGTAAAAATAGCTTCAAAACCTAAAAAGATCCTACTCATTCTAGAAAACAACATGACATTATTTAATAGCACAATAGAGTCAAGTGAGAGGAGTTGGCCAAGAAACATTCATGTGTCTGGACTGTATCAATGTCTTTTATTAGATACCAATGGCTATTTGGTCTTGTCTTCAGTACCTGAGTCCCCTCCACAATCAGTTTCCTGACTGTCAGCTCCTTTCCACTTCTCTGATTGCCCAACAGACTGAGGAAGAAGTCCTGAGTAGATAAAGGCTGTTATAACTATGCAGGGTCTTGTAGTGTGGTGCTGTTTTGTGGTTAGGATCTGACAAGTAAAACTCAAGAAAATGGTCAATTTTCCTCTTCAGATAAACATAAAAGTGTGTAAATAAAAAAGCTAACTGTTTCTGTACATTTTCCACATCAGTGACAAAATCTCATAAGGACAGGAGTAATAATTAGAATAACAGTCATTTACATGAGCTTCTGCTGGGTGTCTTCCTGATCACTCTCTGCCTTTTTAGAAACTATTTATTTTAGTTTCTATTTATTTAAGTTCTTTCTCTGCATATGCCATATATATGTGGGTACCTAAAGGGTACAGAGAGGGTGCCAGATCCCTTAAATATGGAGTTACACATCCTTGTGTACTATGCAAAGACAGTGCTAGGAACTAAACTCAGGTCCTCTGGAAGAGCAACACTTGTTCTTAACTGCTAACCTTTCAATCCAAACATTCCACCTTACTTTTTTGATACAGGCTCTCACAATGAACTTGGATTTGACAACGTTAATAGCCAACAAGGTCCAGAATCCTCTCATTGACCCCTCCAGCACTGGAAATGGAAGAATTTGACACTGCCCACTTTTTACAGGAGTGCAGAAATCGGAGATTCAGATTGCATGGTAAACGTTTGACTGGCCTAGACTTTTTCAGTTTCTGTCACAAGAAAATGACTTCCACAGTAGAATATATATATATATGAATGTAAGCTAGGCATATTTACATTTTCTAGAACTTTGAATAATGCTTATTCAACATCAATTTCCATTTGACTTTCTTCATTTAAGATGAAATATGACTGAATTTTTCATATTTAAAAAGAAAGATTTCTTTACGGTTTGAGCAGTCTTCTGTCCCTTAGAAAACAGTTGAACAACCAGAGTGATGTTGCTAAATATGCTGAATTTAATGAAGAAAAACAGATACCTATCACACCTTAGGATCTTCCCTGATTTTTACATAATCCAGTCCATAAGATATTTGAAAGGTTACAATAGAATAATACTAATAGTCTTATAATGTTTTCCAATGTCATATTTTTCAGGAAATCAATACATTGTAGAAGCAATTGATTTTCTTGGTTTATTTTATTATGTAACCTTTTCCTCAGTGTCTTTCTATCCATTTGTATTTGAACTAGGATAGAAAACACATTGGAAAACATTTCTAATATGCCTCTTTATTGGCATTTTAAATAACGTGTTATCCTAGAGTCTGCAGAGGGGATGTGGAGTAGTAGGATTGTGGCTCATTTTATGTTCATCTGTGTCTAGCTTGTTCTCTTTATGCAACTTGTCTTGTTACAACTGTTCCGTAAAACAACCCCTTTTCCTTCTCTCTCTCTTCCTTTCTCTCTCTTTCTCTCTCTTTCTGTATCTCTCTCTCTCTCTCTTTATGTGTATTGTTGTTTTCTCTTAAATAGCTTTTCTTTTCTTTCTGTTCTCATGAGAGGTGGGTATATCATATTTTGTCAAATCTTTCTTTGTCTTCTTTCAGTTGGACATGAATTTTAGACATAGGTTTTCCTTCTACAATCTAGCTTAACCTTCTTAAGGTACATACTAATTTTGTCTCTATATTCCAATAAGTAAATTTAAAATATGAGTTTAGGCACAACACAACTAGAAACATGTTTTTCCCGTAAATAATATGATCTCAGCATTCATAATGTAATCAAATACTCTATAACATGAGTGTTGAGTGTATAAATACATTTTTTTATGCATTTGCTACTTATTTGACTGTAACTTTATTTTTTTCAATTTACATAAAGGTTTGACATTTTTTTTTTTTGGTCAAAGTTTTGTTGGATTCTTATTAACAGAGCTCACTGAATCCCTCCTCTCTCAGTCGGACTAAGGTGGGAAGCACGGTGGTCAACCTAACCAGTCAGCCAGCATGGTAGTGGAAAGAAAGGATTGGTGGACTTGTTTATAAAGGTTCTTTGGAGCACTCCAGTCTGTAATGTCTGGAAATTGACAGTTTAGTTCACAGGTTAGCAGCAATGGCAGCTTGATCCACTCACAACACTTAATGGTTACTCCAGCACTCCAGTTTGATAGGTTGGGATAGCAAACAGGATTCAGCAGCAGTGACATGACCTAACAGAGACAGTCAGGCTCAGCCATGGTTGGAGTCAGCAGGAGGGACGAAGAGGAACACCAGAAGTTCTCAGCAGTGCCTCTTCTAAGGAAGCAAAGATCAGTAAAGAAGCAAGACACACATTGCACATCTAGGTGTACTAGCAAGCCAAACTCTCTCTGTGTCACTCCATTGAGTCCTATTTATAACTTCCAAACATCACGTTTCTTCCATGTTCCTTGCCTCAGCATGGGTCTTGCCTAGCATGGGTCTTGTCACAGTTCATGCATCCATGCATCCAATCAGCCTGAGTCTGTGGAAATGGCAAGAAACTACAGTATAATAGCAGAAGTTTTTTGGTGCATTTCCTCTCTATGGAGTCCCGACAAATGCAGCTCAACTATGCAGTGTAAAGCAGACCAATACATGTGTGTTGTTAGCAAAGAATCCTTCATCATTTGTTCTTTCACAAATTTGCTTTAGCAGAACATCCTCACTCCTGTGTCTGCTTCAGTGAAACATTCCTTCATAAGTCTGCTTTAGTCTTTCACTTGTGTCTACTTCAGGAAAAAACTCATTCACTCTACTTTAGACTTTCTGTTTTGTGATGAATTTACTGTTAATTTTCAAACTGAAAAGAATTTCTCCCAATAACCAAAATAAATAAATTAATAATAATAATAAAAGAAATTAAAAATAAATAAATAATAAAAGATTTGAAAATAAAATAAGTAAATAGATAAAAAACAAACAAATAAACAAACAAGTAAATAAATACCAGGTACAGGTGACCTCTTTTCATATCAGCATGACTGAGATTGGAGCTGGAGATAATCAGTTACTAAATGTTAACTTCAAATTTGATACTAAATTTTCAAGATAAACATTTCTAGAGGAAATTTTTTCTCTTGTATTTGCTGAGTCTACTAACTTCCCTTTTTTTTTTTTGTTTTCATATCATCTGTAGCCTAGAGAGAGTCACCTTACTTTTAATAGCTGGTAATCACTCACCCATAACAACAGTGAATAGAGGAAAAAACTTGCTTTCCCAAATACATGTAGTATTTGGAATTCCAGAAAAATGAGCTAGGGACTGGCATTATGCCTTATAAGGTAAAGAAGCTGAGCCCCTGAGCAGGCTCTCATGGGTGGTAGCTAGATATACAGGACATGATGAGAGATGACTTGTTAGCCTGGAATTTTCTTCTTGCTGACAGGATTGGGGGAAGAAGAGCAAAAGGAGTTGTTTAGCTTGTGAAGGGGATGAACAGAGTTCCAACAAACCATTATCATCATGAATACTTCGGAGCAGGGCACATTGGTAGTTTTCTTTTACTCTTGTATGTGTTTATTTTACACAGAAGTAGTTCCCAGACATACTAATGAAAGCATTACATTGAATTTTTTATTCCTTTGGCAGTATTTACTGATCCAAGCATTTAAGAGCCCTGAGGCATCTTGTATCGATACAGTTATACACCCCTGGCTATGTCATTTAATATGTGGATAAGAGGATTTTTCAAATTTAGATTTTAAATGGCCACATTGAACAGGTAATTTCTAAGGTTTTATCTAAAGATCCTGCTATATGTGGAAGTTAGGCATCCAAACAACTTAGTTACTAAATGAAGAATGAACTAAAGAAATGAGAGGAGAAATGAACTCTGTCCATTTGAAACTCAGAAACAATGAAATCTGCAAAATGCATAGCTGGTAAGTCTGTTTTCATCAAAGTTCAGAATTCCACAGCAAGACAAAGGCTCTGAATCCTCAGCCTGTGTTCAATATCCTAAGAGAACTGGAGATTTCCAGTTCCCAGGTGTGACATTCATAAAGAGATGATGAGAACTGTAACTAGATGTGCCTATATTGTCTATAATTTAAGCTAAAAAAAGAAAAGAGCGTTCAAAAGAGGCATTGCTAGTCAGATATAGAATAATCTTAATATTCATACTTAGAAAATGCTATGGATGTCAACAATAAAAATATAAGGATACAAAATGCAAACAGTTTCTGATATCCTTATTTTGAATTATTGTGGTGTCATTTATTTTTCTTTTTCTAATGTTTTACACACAATTTTTCAGTGTAGAGAGTAGAAATCAGTTTTAAACATCATGGCTTTTTTGAGTGGTGTGTGTGTGTGTGTGTGTGTGTGAACACATGCCATGGCACATGCATAGAAGTCAGAGATTATCTCTGGTAATGATTATCATCAGTACTTTGGTTAAAGAAGATCTCTGTGATGTTTGCTGCTGCATATGCCAAGCTACCTGGGCCCAGTCTTTCATAGATTTATCTGTTCATGTCTCCCATCTTGCTCTAGATCATTGGAACTGCCAATTTGTACTACTGTGTCTGGTTTCACAAGGTCCTGTGAGCTCAATCGTGGATCTTCATGCCTCTATGGGAAGTCCATTACCCAATGAGTGCCTCTACCTCCTATGTTTTCTTAGTGTAAATTCCTAAAGTGACAGAAGAAGCAAAGATACTGGTTACATTTGAATGATGCTTGTAAATAGTAAAGCCACCATAAGTGCAATATTAAACTATAGAACCTACAAATTTTTGTTTATACTTATCTGAACCATTTTTTTTAATTTGATGGATGAGATTTTTCAAACAAATACTATCATCATTTGTCTTTAAAGTCCACACTAGCTCACAAACTTACAGAATTCAAGTAGGCTGAGAATAGAAATTTTAAAATATTATACTGAATAGTAAAATTTTCACAGAAATATTTAGTTCCATACCTACTTCAAATGATTCCAAACATACATTGTGTGTAAATAATGCAGCAACGAGCTTTGCATTCGATACTAGTTAGCATCTTAATGAGAGAATGAGTTGCTGGACGGTGGTGGCACACGCCTTTAATCCCAGCACTTGGGAGGCAGAGGCAGGCAGATTTCTGAGTTTGAGTCCGGCCTGGTCTATACAGAGTGAGTTCCAGGACAGCCAGGGCTATACAGAGAAATCCTGTCTTGAAAAAAACCTAAAAAAAAAAAAAAGAATGAGTTATTCTGTTAAAAAACATACAAATATTTACAAAAGTTTTCCCACCTTTCTATGCTCATAGTGCTTATGACCCTCACATAGAGATGTAGGAAAAGCTTATTCACAGTGTATAAAGGAGAAATCAAGGTATCAAGGTTGTCCCTACATTTCTTGCTATTATTTAGGGGGTCAAAGCAGATGGCACATGTTACCTCCTGAAATGTTTCTCAAGCTTTTAGGGGTCTTGACCCAGGCCAAAGCAAGATTTGTTCTTCAACATAGTAAGTGATTTCAAGAGTATGAAGTGAGACGCAGAATGAGATTTAATGATGATATTGCATATAGATTTAAACACAAGGGTTAAGAGAAACAGGTGGTAAGAAAAAAATACACACACATAGCATGATTGTGTAGTTCTTTAAAGGTCACCTTAACTGTGTGTACCATTTTCCTATAGAAGACTGAATTTTGAAGTTACTATCTTTATCAGGTTGCTAAGAAATCTAAGTGAAGTCACAGAGCTTTCCCTGTGGGGGTATCAGGTAAGATTGTGATTGATAAAGAGAAACTCTAGATTATGAGGTGGCAGGAAGGTAGAGTATGACCACTGCTAATAGAGTACACAGGCTTGTACGACATTCCCTGGAAACATGTGTGAAAGGAAGTGATCTGTGTTCCTAGTCGTATAGTTTCTGACACTGAGAAAGTTAGTAGTAAATGGTTACTTGAGTAGTTGGAGAATCACCTGGGAGCTAGATCTCTAAAAGTGCTGGAGCATTTTATACATAAAATACAAAAAGTATATTAATTAGGGAAATTGCACCAGTCATAGATAGAGCTTAATGTGTGCAAACATTTTTTAAATAAACAAAAACAGTGGCAATGGTTTATTCTGTAAAAGGTAATTATGAGCTATGTGTGAAAATTTTCCATATTGTTCATATTCTGTGGGTGTGTGGGTCTGTGTATAATGAGTGTGTGTATTTGATATGCATGTGACTCTGCATGTGAGTGTGTGTGTGTGTGTATGCATGTTCGTGTGGTGGGGGCAAAGGATAGCCTAGGTCCTTACACATTAAGGCAAGGATTCTATTATTGAGCTATTCTCCTAGCACTAGGGTATTAACTTACTGTTACTCTGTAATGTGACTATTTCATAGTGTTTAATATGGAAATTTAGATCTGACTGTAAGGAAAATTTTTCTAAATACAGAATTGGAAATAAATATAGAAATGATTATTATAGGTTTTCTTTCACAAGTAAAAATCAATATAATAAATTTACAATTCAAACACTGGCAAAAACATTTTTTATGTCCATAGTATAAAATCTTACACAACTATCATCAAGGGTAACTATAGAGAAAACTTTAATATTTAGTAACTTGATAAGGAAAAATTAGCATATAATTAAGATTCAAAGTTTAATTGAAATATGTACATTTTCTGTGTACACAACAGTAAAACTGTCTAGCAAGCACTTGACTGTATATGCTAGAATGGCAGACTTGTACAATCTTTCTGCCATAAAAGTTTTATGACTGTGTCAAAAGTTAACTTAAAATCTAGCAATAGAGATCTCAGAGGGAACAACAGGCATTGATGGAGACCAGATGAATTTGTATTGCCTTTCTATTTATCTGTGGTTGATGACAAAAGTCAATCAATGAATCAATAACCTCTTGTGAGAACCAAAAGAGGAAATGGGATTTCATTTCAAGTTTGCTATGAAGAATATCACAAGTAAAATATGTGATGACAAAAAAGAATATGCAATCTTAAGATTGAGAAGACTGATATGAGCATATGTGTGTGCTTGTCTGCATACAGGGTGCTATCTGCGGGATCTGCAGTGCAGAGAAGGCAGGCTGCTGGGCCTGTTCCACAGTTGCCTCTGCCTCAAGTTGAGTTGGTGGCAGGCAACCAGATGCAATGGGAGGCTAGGAGCCAAGATCAGGGCCATCAAGTGGGAAGTGACTGTGGTACTTTACTGATGACACACTTCCCTAGAGTACCCTACACTTCTTGTCCATATTCCTATATTTTTATATGCGACTTACAGCAGGCCATCCAAAGAGTTATAATTGTAGTCCATGATATTAACCCCTAAACACTCCTCAGTCAGTATTTGTGTTTCTCTCTCCTAAGCTCAACAGTATTGAAACTGTTCTGTTTATCCTGGCTACTCTATACACTCTTCTGCTTTGTGGGGCATTCTTCATTCCCCATGGCTTTGCTGATAAGCCCATTACAGACTTCACTCTCTGATCTTGAATCTTCATTGTTTGGAGCTTCTAAAGGTTCAACTTCAGGTTGCCTTATTTTCTATCAGGAGTAGTTGCCTAGATAAAGTCCAATATTTCCATGATTTCAATGATAAGATTTCTATCTTGGAGAAAGTCAATCTTTCCCCAAGCTGTAGGCTCCATACTCAGCTGCCTTTCTGATTTTCTGGGGTTTCTAAAGCAACAACAGTATTGGCTGTGGAAGTGGTTCAGTGGGTTAAACCCTTGCAAGCTTCGTGACCTTGGTTGAGACACTCAAAATCCAAGTAGAAACAAAAACAAAGCAGAAGGACAGATATGCATTCATTTGTATTCCCATGTTTCCAAAGAAATATGCAGGATATGAAAACAGGAACAGAAGAATATTGGGAAAGTCCCAGGCTAGCTAGGATGGCTGGTGTATGCAATAAATGACAAGGGAGACCTTGTCAGAAAGTTGGTAAAATATAAAGGCCAACATCTGAGGTTGTCCTCTGACCTACATAGACATATACTTGAACTCATTCACATATATATTACATATACATCACACACACACTATATATATGATGTGTTCCAAATATGATGATTTAGTGTTTTATTGTTGACACCTTCAGGAAACAACAGATGTCCACTGAGTTTTAAAATCCAGTTTCCATTTCTCCTTAAGTCTTAAATTTCCATCAGTATCACACTCTGAATGTTTCCAGAAACATTCTAACTGTTCATCTCTATCTCCTATTTTGCCTTTGCTAATTTTTAATTTATGTGACAAAACACCATAACCAAGGCAACTTATAAAAGAAAACACTTAATCTATGTCTAATAAGAGTTAGAGTTCATGCCAATCATGTTGGGGAACATGCGAAGAGTCAGCCAATCATGAAACTAGATCAGAAGCAGAGAGTTTACATCTAGATCCACAAGCCCGAAGAAAGAGAGCTAACAGGTAATGGTTTGTGTTTTTGAATCCTCAAAGGTTACCTCAGTCTACACATCTCCTTCAATGAGGCCACACCTCCTCCTTCCCAATTATTTCCACCAACTGGGAACCAAGTATTCAAACACATGGGTCTATGAGGATCATTGTCATTCTACCCACAAAAAGCATGATATTTTCTTTCTCAGCCATTCAAAGCAGACTTAAATGATGCCTTCCAGGAATAAATTGCTCTAACACCCTTGCTTTTCTGGGATCACAACAACAGACAATGTTGTGCTCCCAAATAACCCATTATACACTTAACAAAGGCTACCATCCTATACAGATATTCCTCTGCTGGGGTTGTACTCCTCTGTTGTGATTACCCTGCAGGCTTATCTGCACAAAAAAAAGGACAGTGCTGCTCCCACAGATCCAGTAGTCTTCTGGGGCCTGCCTGAGATAACAGAACTGCTTTCCTCCAGACATCTCATCTGACTGAAGACTCCCAAGACACACAGGCTAACATCCACAGATGACAGCTGAGACCCACAGAGGACAGACTTGGGTCCTTCCAGGTACAGATGAATTCTCTTTCCACAGAAACTTGGGGAAAGCTGCTAAACTGGGGGAAAGTTACATGATAGTAAGGAAACATGATGTCTATCAAGATTAATCAAATGTTTAAAAGCAATGTTAATACCCTCACAAACTGTACAACCCATGGAATAATAAATGGGTTCAATAATCTCTTGTCTTCCCAACCCCCACTCCTCCTTACCCCTCTGGATTAGTTGTATAACCCTCTGGTCTGTGTATATTTTCTTTTGATACATCCACCCTTTCCAAATTTGACACTATAAATATCACTATAAATGACACAGTCACTCCAGTGTTGCCTCTCTTTTATGAAAGTAAAATAAGGAGATTGGGACATGAAAGGTAGCCTTTTTCCCTGTTGAGCTAAGGCTTAAAAACCCGGTGATCTTGTAGGCATTTCACCTATTCCCAGGCATGAGGCCACAGCCCTCCATAGATTTGTGGCAATCAGTCACTTAAGGGCAATGCCCTAAGCCCCTCCACTTGTAGAAGATATGACCTATAGTCATGTAGGATCAAGATAGATCTCCATTTTAATGAGGTAACTTAAAGCATGGAGGATTTAGACAATAAGCCTTCCTTCCTAGATACTCCTCCCTTCAATCCTGGGGTATGGTTTTACTCATCATTTTCCCATGACAATAAATTCCTTAAAACCATGGAGTGCCTCCTTTCATTGGAATATGTCATGGGGAGTCTTGGAGAAGGCCTTCGCTATAGAGTCTCTGTCTAATCCTCTATAGAATGCCTCTCTGTGTTCCAATCCATGATGCCACCAAGCCAAGCCAAGCCTGCCACCTTCTTCAAGCCAAGGACTCTCCCCTTGGGACCAGCCAGAGCTCCCCATCTTTTTCCCCTCATGCCCGGCTAGATCCAGTCTGCTGGCCCCACTCCATTCTCAGCTCTTCCGAGGCATCCAGAGGCACCTAGGTGTCTGAAAGCTGAGAACCAGACAGCCCAGCCTATTCCAGGCCCAGGGACCCGAGCCTTGTGATGGAGTGGACACAGGACCTATAACCCTACAAGCCACCCCACTTGACATTTTTTCATGGATTAAAATAGATTATCAGGATTGTAAGGTAAGTGCATTTAACTACAAAGTCAGAGTCATGACCCACCCCCCACACACACATCCCCCACACTCCTCCCCTGCCCCCTTCATTTTGTGATCTGCAATAGGATAATGTCCTTTATCCTAATCTAGAAAAATGAGAACTTGGGAAGTATATACGAAGAACTAGTTAAAGTCCCTTTGGGTAGGAAGCATATTGAGTAATAAGGAATACCTGTCATGAATGTCAAATCATAGCTAGGTAGATGTTGGGGTGCTATTCTAGGCTATTACATATGAGTCATAGTTAGGTATATTTGGAATGATATTCTAGGCTAGTTCATGTAAGAACTTAACTATGTAAATGTTAAATTGATGTGCTAGGCCATTACATGTAAATTTTAACCAGGTAAGTGCTGGGCTTCTATTTGAAGCTAGTGCATATTTTAGTCTTCACTAAAACATTTAATAAAAAATGTTTAGAATTATTCAAACATTTACTTTATCTGAATTTGTGTGTCATGGTGTGTGTGTGTGTGTGTGTGTTGTGTTATAAGAGAGAGAGAAAGACAGAGAAAGAGAGGAAGATGAGAGAGAAGGTGAGAGAGAGAGAGAGAGAGAGAGAGAAGAGAGAGAGAGGAGACATTTGGAAGCCAAGAAGATGGTGTCAGATCTTCAAGCAGCCTACATATGTTCTGGGAATTGTGTTCATGTCTACAGCCAGATCAAAATATACACTTAAGTGTTGGACCATCTTTCTATCCCTTAGTATTCTTTGTACAAACACATTTACTAAGGCGTGGAGAATTAAGGGAATTCATTTCAGGACTTCTGATGTAAATATAGTAGGTACTCCATCCCAACTAGAAAGTCTAAATGCACAGCCAGGTTCAAAATCAAAGTATTATTGCTTAGTGGGATTAAAAGCTGTGCTTGGACTTTCTACCATGTTTTCTGGGAACGTCAGTAGAATCAAACCTGGCATAAATATTTCCCTTTCTATTTGCCCTCGAGTAGCAAGATTCTTCAGTTGTGTCCTACTGGGCATGTAGGCAAACCCTAGCATCAGATTTTAATTTGAAAACATGATTTTAAAAGATCAAGTGTATCCATTCAGCTTTATAAAATATATCTGCACTGTATTGTTGTGGAATGTGATTACCTGTGGTTTCAACACAATCTTATTTCCTGTTTAAACCATTCTAAGATGCACATGTTTCATAAAGTTGTAATTTATTCTTAGATTTGCATTGGAAGAGATCAGCTTCTTTTTCAGGGAAAGCTAAGGTGCAAGGATGCTCCTGACTGGGGAATAAGAATAACTTCATGGGAAATATCAGAAGGATCTAAATGGATTTTTTGATTAAATTTTCAAAGTGCTTGTTTGTAAGGATATAACAGAGGGATTTTTAGCCAGGGTGGTAAATTTATCTCCAGGCATCAAAATATTAAAAAGTAAAGTGCTATTAGTGGAGTTTCTACCATAGTTATGGATATGATTAAAGGAGCCAGAAGCAAGACACTGGGGCAAAATATCTTTTACACATGCTGTTCAAGACTGCAGTACTTTGAAGAGGATTACTTTTGTTTGATTGTTTTTATTTTTAGAAAATGTTCCCAGTTAAAATATTCTCAAATAAGTTAATTCCCAAATGGATCTCTAATATCTTGGTTTATATTAGTCATCAGGTAGTGTCTATGCCTGTAGGAGTTAAGAATGTGGTTGTGTGTGTGTGTGTGGTGTGTGTGTGTGTGTGTGTTCATAAACAAAGGTGCATGTGTGGAACTAGTATGTTCAGGTAGCAGCCACAGTCAACCTTTGTTGATCCTCTCAATCACTCACTAGTTTGTCTTTGGAGAAAGGAATTCTCTCTGGATCTGGGCCTCATCAATGCTGCTGGACTAGCAGACTACCGTGCTTTGGGGATCCCTTGTTCTCCATCTTCATGATCCTGGGATTGAAAGTATATAACACCACATTCAGCTTTGTTTTATTTTTATGTTGGGTCAGGGAGCCAAACCCAAGTCTTCATGCTTAAACAACAAGCTCTTTACACCAGAGCCATCTTCAAGTATGTGGATGTTTGTGAAAGGAGAGATGAACCAGACTAAACTTCAGGTATGCATGATGGGTAGTTTAGGTATGGGAAAGGCAACACTGGAATAATGAATATTTTGAAAATGGAGAAAAAAAGCAGACATAGCAGTATTTACAATGCAATTCTGGCTAACACATAAAATGGTCTTTTCTGCAATTCAGTTCCCTATTAATGAGTAGATCATGTTTCAGCATCCTGCTACTCTACTGAATCTTCACAGGAACTATGGATAAGGTTGGGAAAGCAGACTGTTTAGTCCCATACTCAATGATGCTTTTACATCAGCAAAGTCTGTGGATACGTACATCATCCTTAGATCCAGAGAACTAGGAACTTTACTGGCATACATTAAACCCTAGGGACTTTTCCTTGCCTCTTTGAAATTTATATCATCTATTTTAACTAAGACCTGGAGTTCTATGGGCTTTTTTAAGATCATTCATCATTCTCAAAAATAGTCAAGTTTATAGAATGGTTATTCAACAAATCAGAAAAGAACCTGCTGAGCGGATGAGACTTCCCCAAAATATCAAAGTGATGAAATTCTTGCTGAGTTTGAAATCAGCAGCTTCCCCTCAGCATCTATGTTCCATTCACTATACTCAGCCCTCTCCAGCTGTGCTTTGATTCCTCTGACTGTAAAATTGGTCCATGTTCTTTCTTTCTTTCCTGTTCTGTGATTGATAATTCAAGTTACAGTCCAAGCTAAATCAGATGAGAAAGGTAAGGAATGAAGATTATATTGTACAGCTGTTAACCTTTTAATTAAATCAATGCTTTGAGATTCTAACAAGGAAAATGTTCAGATGAGAAGCAGGTGAAATGACTTTAAATTTCCTCATTTGTGTGATGCCAGGAAGCCAGCATTCTGCCATTTGTGTAGAGGAGATCTCTGAGGAGAGAAGGAATCTGCAGAGTCTTGAATGTTGGAAGGGATCCTTTAAGCCCATAGATTCTCTACCGTGGCTCCATTCTGCCTGTGAAGGAAGAGAAGGATGTTGGAGGAACATCGACTGCCTTGTTATTAATGGAAAATACGTTTTGCCTGAAGTTTTAAAAAAACCTCTCCCACTCTGCTCAATCTTTGCATCCTTCTGTCTTAGGAATTCTGCCTAGACCTGTCTCAAGTCTGTTCTCCTGTATTCACAGAAGGGCAGGTATCCAAAGTGCTTTATGTATAGATATCTAATTGGGAGTGTGGCAAGATGATGCTGTGAGTTCCTGGAGCTAGAACAAAGAAAAAGTCTAGAGAACATATTTTTAACTACCACAGCACCTAAACTGGCCGCTCAGCTAAAAGGAGGGTGGGAGAGATCACTAAATCGATCACTAAATGCCTCATTCCTGATCCCAAATTGCATTTGCCTCTGTACACTTTATTATAGGAAGCCCAAGTTGCTTGCTGGTATATGGTCTAAAGCCCTTTATATATTCTGCACTTCTTGGTTGCACGGTGCAACACTCCAGCACAACAATGCATAAACAAACAACCACCTAAGATGGACTTAGATTTCGTGTAGTCCCTTTACATACAGATGATTCCTTGCCTACTTTCCATTGGCTTCAGTGTTCTCATCTATCAGTTGAGGATAATTTTTTCTATCAAAACATTTTTGGTAAAAATTCATTTAAATTAAAATGTCATTATCTAACAGATGAAATTCGTTGATTATGCCTTCCACAAGGATACATTCCCCTTTTCATGATCCTTCCTTACTCTTTGTTGTGATTTCAGAGTTCCTTCTTAGTTAAATGGAACTTGCATGCATTTTAGAGAATGACTGAATTAGAAATTCACATGGCACCATAAGGCTGGGTAATGGCTCTGTTTTAAAGTACTTGGTATAGAATGATAAGGATCAGAGTGTGTTCCTCAGAACAAACATAAAAAGCCAGGAATGCTGGCCTTCTACCTGTAATCCCATCACAGGAGAGGCAGATTCAGGAAATTCCTGGAACACATGAGGCATGGAATAGAGACAAACTAGGGAGCTCCAGTTTTATTGGAAGACCCTACTTCCTCACCCCCAAATAAGGTTGTGAATGATTGAGGAAAACACTGGAAATTGACTTCTGGTTTCTACTTAAACACATCATAAAGACCATTCTTACATCTCTGTGAAGTCTTTTTTAGTATCACCTATGTTCATTCCCTTGTATTTAGAAGATCACTAGCAGTTAACATCCCCGGAAAAGAACTCTGCATTTTTTTTTACACTTACGATTTTTTGTGTACAACCTGTATCTCCTCTGGTTTTTCCCCTCGAGGGTGAAAATCGCTTGGATAAAATACAGTTACATTTTCAAAATTTGAAATAAGAAACACAGTAAAATGACCCATTACAGCATTTTTAGCCAAAAATGGGTCAAATTCATAACTGTGGGACCTTGTGGTTTATGTCCCATACTAACACTGTAGTTATCTTCCTTTGTTTCATCACACTTTAGAAGTCTCATGTTGGTAAAAAGCTAACAATACATTTTTCAGACCATGGCCACAGTGGTTAATGGAGGTACCTCGGTTATTATTTCAAAAGAACTATTTTTAATAGAGAAAAGAATAAAAAGCAAGGAAACCACTAGACACTTTTGTTCATGTCAGTGATTTTGGTGATCTCTATAGTGAGTCCATCTCTGTTGTATTATGCCAGATTTAGGATTTGGAAATACATTTTTATCAGAATACAGGAAATCCTGGCTGTGTGTGTATGTATGTGTGACTATACTAAGCAATGAGCACTTAACATATTTTGAACTTTCATAGAATTTCAGCTTTTTCTAGTAATGACTCCCATTGAACATCATCTTTAAAAGGTCTCTTTTAAAAGATTTTTTCCTAGTTTGCTTTATAGAGTTTCAATCTGCTAAGGTACTGAACTCTTTCGACTCTACGTGATCTATGAACTTCTAGCATCGCCTCCTTTTACTATAGAATCCTGTCTGCAAAATGAACTACACCTTACTTCAAGGAATCCTTTAGATTATCAAAAGAATGATCTTCTTGAGTACAATCCTTTATGAATCTAGAAATATATTCCTAAAAGCAATGTATGCAAAACCCACTACCGACTGAAGATTTAGAGAGTTTCTTACTATGGTTGAATGAACATAGTTGCTGACAGAAAGAAACATGTCCCTGCTGTAGCTACCACATAGCGTTAGAAATCCAAGAAGACGTGACACTCATGCTGTCTTTTAAATATATGCAGTACATGGAGGTAGTTTGGCATATTTTACATTAGCAATATCTAGTAGGTTGACCCCTTTGCTGTCTCTTAAATAATTCAAATTACAAGCAAGGCAAATGTTTCAAGCTAATACATCCACCATTTTAACTGTATGAAAACTCCGCTCCATTGATCTTGTATCCCAAATTTACAGGCAATTTCATTAGAGTTTCACATCCTACTTCCAAATGCACAAACACTTCAGTCCTAGGTCAAAATTCCCATGTTCTTCTTGTTATATTTCCCACCGCATTAACTGTTAGCATTCTTACTGATAAACTTTATGCCAGTTTTTAAACATTACTGTCCTCTTCAACAACTCTATAAGACATTTGATAGTCCACATCTCACAAGGATTCTCTTTTAAATGGTTATATGTGTTTTTTAATTTAAAGTGATTATGTGAAATGACTAAGTGTTGGTTTGTGTGTGTTGTTAAAACGATGCAATATCTCAAAGTGGATTGATATTTTGACATGAGGTTGGTTACTTGGCATTATCCCTAGTTGTCTCAACACTTATTAATAGCAAAGTGGCTTATTGGAATCCAGGGCTCAATGTTTTGGTAGACAGGATGGTCATCAATTCTCAGGGTTTTATGAATCTCTACCCGCCCCCAACACCCAACACTCTTAAAGCCATAGGCATCACTCCCAAGTTTTACTTAGGCACAGGGAATGTGAGCTCAAGTAATCATCATTTTGCTTTTTTCTCCCTGAGCTTTTTCCCAACCCTGCAGTGTATTCTTCAAATCTATTGTGAATATGCACCTGTATGTTTTCAGCTATTAGAAATGATGTCTGAATCTGCTACAACTGTGTAGGTTTCTGTGTCCAGATTTAGTTTAATGAAATATAATTAAGGCTTGGATGTAGTTTTATGACAAATGTTCATTTCAAAGTAGGGATCTACCAAGCTATGATCCAGAGTGCCTATGGTTTCTAGGCCAACAATGGTGTCAAAAGGAGTTTCATGCTATAAATGGGGCCTTAATGGCAATTAGAAAGATTGGTTACTGCCATAATGTTGTGTCACTTTCACACCAGTTGGCATGTTTTACCAGGCCAGTTCTGTGTCTTGGAAAAAAAACAGTATCTAGGTTCAACCCTTTATCTAAGAATTTAATTGTTTTGCTTAATTAATGGCTGAAAAACATTGAAATGAGAATATATCCCACATTTTTATCTATTCATCAATTGGTAGACATTCAGGGTATTTGCATTTCCTGACTATTTGGAATAAAGCATCAATAACCATGAGTGAACAGATATCTCTGTATTAGGGTGCACAGAATTCTTAGAGTATGAACCCAGTAGCTGGATCATGTGGCACATAGGAAACTCCACACAAGTTCTATACTTGCTACATTACTTTGCTCTCTGAGCAACAAGTTATGCTCCTCTTTCCCCATATCAATAACAGCATTCAGCATTTGTTATCATTTAGTTTTCATCTTAGCAATTGGCTTGAATGAAATGAAATCTCAAAGTAGTTTGAATTTGCTTTTTTCTGATAACCATGGATAACAGGCATTAAATAATATTTTCCAATCATTTCTATTGCATTTTTGAGAACTTTGTCTTGTTCCAAGCTGCATTTTAAAAATTGTATTGCTTAGTTTTTAAAAAAATAATTTTGAGCTCTTTGTATGTTTTATATTGTAAACCTCTGTGTACTGCAAATCTGGTAAATGTGTTTTCCCATTTTGGAAGCTGTTAGTTCACTTTATTGATGGCGTACATTGCTGTACAGATTTTCAATTTGATGAGGTATCATTTATTTATTATTGGTGTTAATACCCATTCTCTTGGAATCCTGTCCAGAAAGTCATTTAATATACCTAAGATTGCAAATGTATTTCACACTTTCTCCATCGGATTAAGGGTATTAGATCTTATGATGGGGTTATTGATACACTTGGAGTTGATCTTTGTTCACTTTAAGAAGAATTCAGTTTCATTCTAAAAAGGCTCTCTCCTCTACAGTCTATGACATCACCAGTCCATAGGTAATTAACTAAGTTTACAATACCAAGCCTGAATTCACTCCTATTGTTCAAAGCTATTATCATCAAGACATGAAGTGTCACTATTGTCTTGTTACTGCTTCTTGTTTTGTATGCACTGAAACTTACTCTCTAATGGTACCATTTTACATACATGTTATCAATGAATTTGGAAAAGAAAAGAACATATTTCTGTGTAAGCCTTTTTAACTTTCCTCCTGTTACATTGTATTTCATTGATAGTACTTATCATTTTTTATGTATTTTCTATATACTCTTGCTACTAGAGACTTTGATAATTTCAACTTCTGTGTCTTTGTAGGTTGACATTCCTTAATACAAAGTCATAGAATCCTGGAGTCTTGCTGAAAAAAAAAAGGATGTTCATGCATTGAAGACATGGTTAACAAATTATTAATGAATAAAATATAGAACAAACCCATTATTTGTATGCTAACCTAAGAAATTACTTTAAAATGTAATAGAATAAATAAAAAAAAAGATGATTGAACCAGGATGTGCTCTTCTGTCAAATGTCTACATATCTGGGAGCTGTGAATATGATGGCACATGAACTTTGAAGAATTTGAAGTTGTATTAATAATTATATGTTTCTACTATTCCAGAGAAAGTATAAAGTATAAAGTGTGTTGCACAGTTTTTAAGGTTTGGAATACTTTTCAGATCTGTTAGTACAGATTAGAACAGTTTTATTAGAAGTAATAGAGTCATTCTTAGATCATCTCTTAGATAATATCCAACTATCTTGAACTGAAGGGACCTTCTTTCTGATTTTTGGACATAAAAACCAGATACAAGCTTCCTTTCTTTGGGCTTGCTCATATTTTGTGATGTAATCTGTCTTGGGGAATAAATAGCACTATTACAGAAGTAGTGGTATTCCATCATACCTTTGTAATTACAGATGGAAATGTTTCTTCCCCATGCCTGTGAGAGGCATTTGAAGTGAGTTGCTTCTGTGCTTCTTTGAAAGATCAAAACACCATGTGAACCTATAGACACTGCTTTATTGTTTCTGCTCTGCAGAGGCCTGATTGCTCTCTGCTTATGCCAGAAACATAGACATTCTTTTGCAAGTCTTTCTTTATATGTTTGATGGCTGACCAAGGTATTCTGAATATTTGTTTTTCATCAAGGCTAGTAAAACCCAAGTGCAGAGGTAGAGTAGGAAGGTTAACATCAAATTGATAGTAACTTTTAAAAATATCATTTTTTATCTAACATTTTTATTATTCTTTGCTTTTCAGAACAGTCAAATCATTTCTGTATACATCCTGTCTAGATTTTTGTTCTGGTCAGTATGAGAGACTTAATCAACTTGTTCTAGAATTATTGCATTTTAACTTATCATTGTCCATATTTAAATGATACTCAGTATACATTGAGAACCTTATACAGTAACAAGTGATGCTAATTGTTTCCTATACTTTCTTCTGAGTTGTTATTTGTTTATTAGATTCCATCAACTGACATCTGGTTTTAATATTTAAATAAAAAAATTTATAAGTATCTTTTGTCTGATAACTGGAAACTGGGACAGTCATCATTTTTGCTATAATTGAAATAATATGGAATTAACCAGAGCACATACTGATTAAACCAAACTTACAGACCTCAGGTCAAAAATGACTGAAGTTTTTATTAAGTCACAGGAGACAGCAATAAATAGGTAAGGAACAAAGGGATTGTAGGAAAAGAAGACACTATTGTAGCTATTTAAGAACTGTAAAGCCCAGTCTAAGTTATCCAATTTACATATGTTTCAGTAATTGAATCCCTAAAATACATGATAAAAAAATTTCACATAGAAGTAATATGAATAAACCAAAACAACCTAAATGAAATGTCCTTCTAAAGAAAGGAGTTCAAAAGGGCAATTTAATGATACATGATGTAGAATGTACACATTTTTAAAAGCAAAAACCCAAAACTATAATTAATACTGAAGGGTACAAATTAATATAACTTTAAAATTTTTTTTTTATTTATTTGTATGTGCCTTTGTGTCTTCATTAGAGCCTGTGCATGAAGGTACCTGCAGAGGCCAGAAGATGATCTTGTTTCCCTGAAGCTTGAGTTATAGGCAATTGTGGTCAGGTTATAAAAAAAAAAAAGATATACATGGATCAAGAAATATGGCTACAACATCATAGGCTTATTTGAGGAATACAACAGAATACACCAAACACTTGTAAAAGCATTAGTGGGACCACTTGTTGGGCCATGGAAGGGCTGCCATTGGCCTGGAAACCCTGAGATTGCAGGTGTGACCACCACCCCAGACCTGCCCTCTCCATGTCACATGTACCCTGAAGTCACGAGTAAAGGGCATGCCTAAGAGGCCCTCTGCCTTGACTTTTGCATATTAATGAGGCTGGGGGACGTAGGTAATTAAGTTTTCCCCTCCCTAACTCCTCCCCTTGATACTCCCCAATATAAGGAAACCCTCCTGGCTTTTGGGGGGGAGCGCACCAGATTCACCAGATTCACCATTCTTGTCAATAAAATTACTTCATGGAAACTCAATTCCACGTGTCTGTGTGGGCCTACTTCTACTCTGCGACAGCTTTGACCATTGGGAACTGTAGGCATGTGTACCTGGCGGGAAGTGTCCGGACCCAAGGCCTCTGCTTCACCTGCTCCCCTCCACTTGCAGTCATTGGACTGGGCCAGAATACGAATGAACAACGCCAAGTCATGGCCAAATACATCATAGGCCAACCGGTAGGCTTCTTGGGAATCACAGGATCACCAGACCGTGTGCTGTTTCCACCACTAACCCCAATCACTAGTGAAAGAAAATTCTACGTTTCAGTCAACAGGAAAAAATATGAAATTTTACATGTAAGTACATAGTGTAAGCATGTGCAAACATATGTTCAGGTGTACTTATATATGCTGGTTTTTTATGAAGTCCAGAGGTTTTTATTGAGATTTTTTCTTCTCTTGCTCTATGCAGAATTTTATACAGGATATGTCAGTGGACCCCAAAGTGCTGCTTTATCTAGACCAGCTAGGCAGCAAGATCCAAGAATCCACCTGTTTGCTGCTCTTAGAACCCAGGGTTGTACCAACAAAATAACAGATGTGCACTGTAATGCCTGGCTTATTTTTTAACCCTTTCTTATTTTCTCTCTCTCTCTCTCTCTCTCTCTCTCTCTCTCTCTCTCTCTCTCTCTCTCTCTCTCTCTCTCCTCTCTCTCTCCTCTCTCTGGCTGTGTGCATTTAGAGATGCCTGTGTTATGCTTCCAAGTGGAAGTTAGAGGAAACCCTGAAGAAATCAGTTCTTTCCTTTGACCTTGTGAAGTTCAAGCATCAAACTCAGATCTCTAATTTATAAGCAATCACTCACCTTACCTTGCAAAGCCCTTTTGGTGGCCCAACTGTGCCTTTATTTTAAGTTTTTCATGTATATGGGTATTTTCCTTGAACCTATGTCTATAAAACTGCATGCCTGGGGCCATTATAGGCTAGAAAAGGGCATTGGATCCTCTAGAACTGTAGTTAAAGCTGGTTCTTTACTAACATGTAGGTGCTGGGAATTAAACCCACGTCCTCAGAAAGAACAGCAAGTGCTGTTAACAGCTGAAAAAACTCTACAGACCTGACCACACATGGCTTTTTAACGAGTTTTAAGGGCAAACTCAGGTCTACAAACCTGTTTGTCCAGTAGTCACTTTACGTTTCGCACACTGTAACAGAGCTCAGAATAAACAAAATTGATTAGCATTAAGTATTTATGCAATATAGCAGTCAATTAAAACAAAGTAAATGCAACATAACCTCATTTTGCAGTGTACATTTTCTTAAGGAAATGGTACATGGGACATATTATAGAAGCTCAAAACCAAGGTGAAATCTGTGATTTTGTAAGATAAGGGCTTTATTATTGCTTTGTAAGACATTTGATGGGGAGGCTGAGAATCATTTCTTGAGTACTGCTTCTATTCTTGAACTCTTAGCAGATGACAGGCAGATAGGAGTGAGAAGATAGGGCAACAAGTCCAGTTTGCTGTTTTATATGTGACATTAACTACCAGCCTGTCCTGGACAAGTCACTGGTCACTCTGAGGACTCTGATTTCTCCTGTGTGGGAAGTGAAGCAGTAGTATGAAATGCTAGTGTACTCATAGCAGCATTCTTTTGTGTGTGTGTTTTAGGAATGTATTTATTCATCTTTATCCTGAAACACTATACATGCCTAGCCTCAGAAAGTCGAAGTCTATAGTGACTGCACAAATCCCATGAAGCCTCTTGGCTTCTCCTAGTGCTTCAGTTATAGGCATGTCCTGCCACACTAAGTCTTTTTTATTTAAATCAAAGTACTGGGTATACGACTCTTGGAATGGGTGTGTTGGTTTGTTTTACTTTTTAATCTCTGAATATTTGTCCTTGTATATGTATGAGCCTGGTACAATTGGTAGCTCTCATGTTAAAAATAGGAAAAAACAAATTCTCACTTACTGTTGCTCTCCTAAACATCATTTGCATTCTATCCAGACATATTTTCTTACATTAGAAACATTACATTACATTTGTCACAACTTTCTCTATTTGATTTTTTGCATTTGACATATTATATCTTCATATTTCTAAAACACTTTGAATGATTAACAGTAAAGTTTTCATGTGGCTTATTAATCCAAAATAATTGCTAAAAGTAAAAGAGTAAAAATAGGTTATCCTGAGTTTGCCATATTGGCATCCCATTGATGGAATTATCAGCGAGATGTGCAGAACTTATAGGTGAAGCCTATGGACAGGATACCTTGGACATATGTATGAACTTTTTACAGAGTATACAAAAACATCATGAAAAACACTTGCCATGCTAAGTAAACAATGCAGTGTATCCTCACTTTATTAAGAGGTAAAAAAGTAAATCTGTTTTATTTAAAAAGATAAAAATAAACATTTATTAATATAAAACCTAGACTGTATATTCCTAAATTTTTCATAAGAACATTATGACCAACTTCACTTTAATAATTAAAAAGTAAACAGAAAAGCTACCAGGATATGACCAGAAAATTAACTTTGGTCTATACGAAAGACTATTCAGAAGTAGCGCAGGGCAGTGCAGCGCCCATGTTTCTCCAGCTTGTGTTACGGTTGAGATCATTTCAGGTTTACGTAGAATCCGATCAAGGGTGACTTGAGTTGGTATTTGATCTTTACCACACTTAGTAGGTTTTAGATTTTAGTAGATTAACAACATTATTAAGTATTTGCTAATTTTAATTTTATTTTCATAGCCATCTATAAAAAATGAAGGGGATGGATGTCAAGTTACAGAATTAAAATTTGTTAAGCAAATTAGATATCATGCATAATATAGTTTATTACTTATTGTTTCTTAGTTTCTCAAAAAATGTTGGACAGTTACACTAAGACCTTGGTCCTATTATAGGCCATGACTTCTCAGTCTTCTGTTAAATATACATGCATGCAAGAACACACAACTACTTTTCATCCATTGAAATAGTAAGTGTGAAAATAGCACACCATTTAAGTATGTGAAACTTGTATGATATCAAAGTTATGTGAGTGCCCTCTGCACTACGAGAGTAGCTAAGTCCTTTTCACAAATTTGGGAATATATTCATGAAGACAATCAGGTATGTGATAAAAAGAAGGAAGTACTTGGTCTTGGTACATATGCTAAATGTAAACTTAGGATCAATGTCTTCACATGGAAAAGAATTTGTTCTTATTGTAAAGACTCTAGCTAAGGCTATGAATACCACCACCTTGTAAATATGAGGACTTGAACTTGAGTCTCAGAAAGAATATAAAAAAAAAAATAATTCCAAGGAGTGGTGATCAGTGCTTGTAGCCTAGTGATGCTGTAATCATTCATTGACCAGCTAGCCTAGCTGAACTTAAGATGCAAACCAACATGTGGTTTTTAGTCTGTCTTTCCCCAAAAGGTAGAAAATAAGAAGGGAAGGAAGGAAGGGAGGAAGAAAGGAGAAGAGGAGGATAAGAGAGAATGGGAAAAAGGGAAGAAAGGCAGAAGATGGGAAGGGAGATAATGACACTGGGGCAAAAGAAAGTTGAAATTGCCCTCAAGTCTAAGCGCATGGAACACACACACACACACACACACACACAACACCGAACACTAAATTAATTAAAATCTTAGCTAGGTAGACAAGGAGGAGAGTAGAGGATTCACATTCCATGGTAGACTCCAGCTTGTCCAAGCATGAGCAGCTAGGGAGGATTTACAAAGGAAAAACTGAGGGCATTACTGATCTAAAGCTTTAGTCCTGAGCTCTTTGCTTTGAGATCATGCTTTCTTATCCAAAAACAAAAGAAAACAATAAAAGAAAAACTAATGAAAATAAAACTAGATCTTTCTGATGTACTATATTACATAGTATATCTGATGTATTAATTTTACTGAGTCCTCATTATATTTTAGGTTAAAAAAAAAAGAGAGACTTTCTGAATTTTGTATCATGATATTAGGGGGAAATTTTGGAGAGGACCTATATGCCACATCTGTTTAATGTATGAATTATCATTTAGTTCATAAATCTCTGTCTCTGTCTCTCTCTCTTCTCTTACCTTCTCTCTGTGTTTTTTGGTGCTTTTTTATGTCTGTTTATTTGTATGTGTATTGATGTATGCATTTTGTATATGTGTTTTTATGTATTTTTGTGTGTATCTGTTTTCGTTTATGTGTGCTTTTTCATGTCTCTGATTATGTACTTAATGTCATGTGTGAGTATCTCTGTGTGTGTTTTTGTGTGAGTGTGTTTGTCTGTGTTTGTCTCTGTATTCATGTGTATGTGGTGTTGGGTGGGGTGGGTATGTACATGCTTTGTTTGTATATGTGTGATATAAGTGTTTGTATATAAGTGAAATTATATGTTTGTATGTGTGTGTGAGTTGTTTGTGTGTATGTGAGTATATGTGTGTGTATATGTTCCCATTTAATTTTATGAACTTTATATGAAATGAAAGGTGACAATATTCTATTCTGATTAGATTAGGAAAATCTTCAGGAAACAAATATACTTTACTCATTTTTATCAGTCCCTGGAAATAACTCTGATGTGTGAATATGGATGCTTTTGAATGAATAGCAATTTTTCATGAATTGAGGCAGATGTTTTCATATGTTAAAAAGTGGACAAAGGCATGTACTATTTTTATTATCTATGCATATTTGTAGACTGAATAGTTTTATCTATTTTTACTCTTATTTAGCGAATTGTAGCTGATAGATTAGAATATAATTTGAATATCATGTTTCCATGATACTTTGTTGCTTGGTATTATAGTGATTTGTTTTGCTGTATATTAACTTTTAAAGATAGAACTATCTAAAAATCTATGAAAGGAAGAGAGAGAGAGAGGAAGCAGAGAAAGAAGGTAGAAAGAGTAAACAAGAGTAAGGGGTCACAGGAACTTGGGCTAATCCAAGGCAGTTGCATCACTACAAAGTCGCATCATGGATGATTACTCACAAACCTAAAATCCCAGAGTGCCCTGTATGACCAGAAGGCAGTTCTACGAGCAGTCGTATCTCTGCAGCAAATGTTTTTCTCTACAAGTTCCCATTGGCTGCAGGCAGAAGCTTCTCTAATTATGACTAAATAAGGCACTGATATATATGTATGTCAGAATATCATAAGGGGTCATTTTATTGATTTTTTTGAGACAAGAAGTGTTTGGTTTTACTCTAGATCTCAGGGACATCTAGTCTCTGGTTCATGGTTACCCAAGCAGTGTTGTGTATTGTTTCTGTGTCATGGAGCATGTCTTAAGTCAAATCAGACATTGGTTAGCTACTCCCACAAGTTCTGTTTCCACATTGCCCTAGTACATCTTACTGGCAGGATAGATTATACATCAAAGGATTTGTGTTAACATTTGTTGGTGTTGGTGTTTACATTGTCTTTTAGTAGGATGCAGAGTACCTTCTGATATCCAATGTAGTAGAACATGAGGGTGAAGAATCCATGTACATATCAGCTCAAATTCTTCGTGTCCAATAAGTTATATGGGTGTTGTCCTAAGCAATGTGAGGATTCCTCTGTCACTTTGTGGAAATAACCCAATTGTCTTATCAACAGCATGTATTATTTGGGGAATTTCCATGAGAATTCTATGGCTAACAATTCAATTTCATATATTTTTAAGAAGTTTCCACTGTACTAGGTTTCCATATCATTCCCCAAATGTCCCTCAGTTCCAGCTGCCTGTCCAGATGTTCTCTCCTTGTACCTTTTTTCTCCTCTCCCTATACAACTGATCTTTCTGTTCCTTTCTGCATGTACCTTAGGTCCACCAGTCAAATCTATGTGGCTATCCAGTTTTCTCTAAACCACTTTATGAAGATACTATTTTTTTCCTGGCAAACAGCCTTGGCTTCTGGACTCTCAGTTCTATTCTTTGATCTAGTGATTGTTTTGATGTCAGCATTGAAAACAATTTTAGAATACAGGGCAGGTTTTCAGTAGGTAACATACTTTCTCTGCAAGGATATGGGTCTAAGTTTTATTCCCAGAACACATGTCAAACTGTTGGGACATGGTGGCATGTTTCTAAATTCCAATGTTAGAGATGTGGAAACAAAGTGACCCTTGAGAATCATTGGCTGAACAGCCTAGACTACTAAAGGAGATAAACATAAAGAGACTATCTCAGAAAATATGAAGGTCAGCACCAGAGTCTATCCTCTGGCCTCTAAACACATGTACATGCATACTCATATGCACTTTTAACTGATAATAAGCAAGGAAATTCTCTCATTATTACTGAAGAAAACATACATGTTCTAGTCACTAAACTTAAGGTAAAAGACCTGTTATGGTTTGAATTTAAATTGGACTCCATGGAAAAATGTGATGATGCAACTGACTGGTTAAACTGATTAAAAAGATTACTCAGTTTGCAGATGGCCACTTTGGATTGTGTACAGACTTCAGTATTAATTGATGTCATTTTACAAATTTTCTTCAGTCTTTCACAGAGTGGATTTCATTATTTGAATGCCAAATTAGCTCAGAACAATAGAATAAATCCCACTTCATCTTTGCATATTATTTTTTAGCTATATAGTTATATATTGCAGGATTAATTATTTTGCTGTGTATTTAAGGATTATTGGTTATAATTGTAGATGTAAAATTTACTTATTTATTTAATCATTCATTCACACATTCAATCATTCATTCACTCACTCACTTATTCACTATTTGGAAACTAGAGGAGTAAGCCATTGCTCAGCAGTTAAGAGCAAATACAGTTCTTGCATAAGATTTTTTTAATACCAGCTGTGTTGAGTGGTTCAAAGCTTCCAGTTCCAGTGCATCTGAAACCATCTTCTGGCCTTTAGAGAGCATCTGCACTCACATAGACACACACACATACATACACACACACACAAACACCCTAGAGGAGAGAGAAGAGGAAGAGAGAGAGAGAGAGAGAGAGAGAGAGAGAGAGAGAGAGAGAGAGAGAGAGATTTAAAGCAATATGTAGGCTGTTTTGAAAATCTGTATGTGTGTTTGTGTGTATATGATATGTAAGAATTTCACATGCATTTATGTAATGTTCTTTCCATGAACCTTCTCCATGTAAGAGGGAGCAGGGAAACACATTTTCCAGGATGTGAAGAATATTTTCTTCACTGTAGACAAGGGCATTTAAAATTAGTAAGTGAGTACAAAGTTGGCAGTTAAGAGTGATTGCTGCCTTTGCAGAAAATTTGAATTCCATTTCTAATACAGCAGACAGCTCACAACTGCCTGTAACTACAGTTCCTGAGTTCTGACATCATATGGTCTCTTTTGGAATTTATATGCAAATAGCATGTATAAATTTCTACATGGGCACATACATGGGGATGTACATGCATACAAACTAACACTCTCACATTCTTTCACCACACACACACCTGAAAAAATTAAAAATTAAAGATCAAGTTATTTAATTTTTCTCAAATGCAACTCAGAACCACTTGGCTGTTAAGACAGTTTTCTGGACTTAATTGAATTATCAACAGAAATCCTTTTTTTTTTTTTTTTTTATTTTTTTTTTTTTGAGGCAGAAATCCAATGTTAGTGAAATATACTCTGAATTATATAACAACTATGACTAGAAATGTGCTTGACTTCTATCAAACTGGGCACTATAGATCTCCATTTGAAACTCTTTTCTCAGGCAATTGACCAATCACATAGATGTCAAGAATACTGATACATACGGAGATGATACTTGTAAAAGAAATTGATATGGGAGAGTTGTAAACTCATATAGATCTTCCTGCTTGTGCCATCTGTGTAAATACCTGAAGGAAATTAGCTATCTGTCAGAGTGAGCTTGTATAGGAACCATTCTACACTCATAGCAAAAGCATTTTCTTTATTTTAGAGCATCACAGAGTTTTCTCATTTTTCACACTATGAAATTGTAATCTACAGTCATTTCATTTGGCCTTAGCTTCTGAGATGTTCAAGACTGTACTGCATGACTTCCTTAAAGCACTATACAAGTTTTAGGTTATAGAACATTACCCTTATCTCTTCAATTACAGATCAAAGGAGTGTGGGGAGGCACATGCACACACATGTGTTCATGCATGCTCATATGTGCACATGACTATATGCATATGTACATGAATATTTACTGTTTTAATTATCTATTTACCAGAATTAATCACTGTGTGTATATAAATCATCATAAGCAAATTTCTTTCTACAGCAGGGTATCAAAGGGCCCAACTTTGTGCAAGTCCTATTCACATAATCACATTTGTTGAGAGTTCAAGACCATGACAGCCTTAGCGTGGTAGAAAATGTGACAGCACATCACACATCTTCTGACTCTTACATTTTTCCTGTTACTTCTTCTAGAAGGATCTTTCTGATCTTGGGAGAGGGTGTAGACTTGTAGTTGTGAGATGATGTCTACTTTCCCTTTTATCAGAATTTTCAAATAAATATTTAAAAACAGGTAAAATATTGAATCTCCAACTTGCAACTTCTTCATACTGAGGAGAAATATTTGGGACAGTGGTCATTTAACCAGAAATATTCTGCAATAATGACATAATCCTCTTTATTGATATTATCTATGTCAAATAATAGAGAAGAGTCAAAATGGTGTTTGTTTCAGGTCTGTGTTGGCATCAGTTCCAAGAAATAAGGAAGATTAATAAATATATAATCAGGTACATCAAACAATTAGTGTGCAGAATCTTTCTGGAGAAGGAAATTTAACTTCATCACTCCTAGGTCCTAATATAAGAGTGACCTCATTCACACTTCCTAAGGTAGAATGAAAGGGATGCCATCTCACAGGCTCTTGATAGATAAACAAAGACAACAGTAGTCTGACATATAAATTTTGATTCTGCAATTGGTAAAGTTAACTGGTTTCTTTGTACTATAGATTTCTTAGAGATTCACATTATTAATGGATACTGTCAGACTCAAATAAGAAATGACTCTTTTTGTTGTTTGTGGGGGAGGGAGGTTGGTGGATTCTATATCAAAGCATGGGAACTTTTTCTTTCTAAATATTAAGAAACATGGGTGCTGAAGAACTGGCTCAGCAGTTAAGAGCACTGTCCTGTCTGGTCTTCCAGAGGTCCTAGGTTCAATTCCCACTTTACAACCATATGTAATTGGATCTGGTGCCCTCTTTTTTTTTTTTTTTTGGAAATTTTTTATTGGAAAATTTTTTTTACATTTCAGATGTTCTCTCCTTACCCCATTTCCACCCCTCCCTCCCAGGAACTCACTATCCCTTCCCCCCTCCTCCTACCTCCACGTTGGTGTACCCCCACCCACCCTCCCCTGTACCTCACCTCCCCACCCTCGAGTATCCCCCCTCCACGACGTCCAGCCTTCATGGGACCAAGGATCTCTTCTCCCACTTATATATAGCTCCCTTGCATATATAGCTGGAGCCATGGGTCCCTCCCTAAGCGCTCCCAGGCTGGTGGTTTAGACCCTGGGGGCTCTGGTTGGTTGGGATTGTTGCTTTCCTCATGGTGTCGAGAATCCTCTCAACTCCTTCAGCCTTCACTCTATCTTCTCCATTGGGAACCCCATGATCAGTTTAATGGTTAGCTGTGAGCATCTGCCTCTGAGTATGTCAGACTCTTGCAGACCTCTAAGGAGACAGCTATATCAGGCTCCTGTAGCATCCTGACATCCACATCAACCTCTACCTTTGGTGACTGCACATAGGATGGATTTCCAGGTGGAATGGTCTGTAGACAGTCCCTCCTTCAGTTTCTGTCCTGCACTGTGTCTCCATATTTGCACCCTTGAGTATTTTGCTACTCCTTCTAAGAAGGACTGAAGCTCCCCTATTTGGTCATCATTCTTCATGAGCTTTATGTGGTCTGTGAGTTGAATCTTGGGTATTTCAGGCTTCTGGGCTAAAATCCAATAATCAGTGAGTGAATACCATGTATGTTCTTTTGTGTGTCTAAAGAAAGCAAAAGTATGTTCACATATATAAAATAAATACATTTTAAAAATGAAACTAGGTGTATTATTTTAATCATTTATACTCCAAAGAATACTATTCAGAGATTCAGATAGCCAGAAGTATTTATATTTTTTACTTTAAAAATACAGGATCATATTGTATGAGTTCATGTTTATATGCATGTATGTATGTTTGCACCTGTAAATGTGGAAGTCAGAAATGGATGGTGGATGCCTTTTAAAGTAATTTTCTACTTAAATTTTGAAACAAATTTTCTCACTGAACAAAGGATAGAGATTCAATTGATCAGGATGATTAAGATCTTCAGGGCTCCTTAGTAGGCTTATTCTGTCCAGACTTTATAAATGCACACTGCTGCACCTGGCCTTCCCATGGACAATGGAGATTTGAACTCAGCGCTCCATGATTGTTTAGCAAAGATGTTACTGATGGAGCTATCTTAGCAGTTCACACATTACAAGTAATTGTTTTTCCTTACTATGTGTTCTAGAGAAAATAATTAACTCTTTTTTTCCTTAATTCACACTTTTATAAATATAGGGCATTAGTATATCTATTCATCTATTATTGTTATAAAGACAACGTATGCTTGTGCTTGCATTTACATTCTAGTTCACAAAAATATATATCTGATATCCATATCATTTGGGCTCATCCTGCTCCAATTGCTTGCTCAATTATCCCATGACCACTGTTGTAATCAGGTCCTATCCAAGAAAAAACGGTAAGTGTACTTTTACCATTGAGCCACTATTTCACCAGCCTTGTCATGTGCTCCTGTATTCCTATTCTACATTGGTTCTCTTAAGTTTTAGTAATAAGTTTTTAACAGTATGTGCTATTTATTTATTTATTTATTTATGCTGGACACTTGATGATGTCTCTGTTCACAAACAAGATGTAAGACAATGCTGCCCAAAGGGTCTTCCAACTTAATTAATTTAATGTGGATATATCATCATAGATATTTTCATAGGTTTGTCCCCTAGGTATGTCAAGCTCCTAAGTCTATTAACCACCATAGACATGAGATGACACCCCACACTCTTTCTCATATTCTGAACAATGGAAATCTACTTAGTTTTTTTTTTAAATAATGTTTTTCAATCTTTAATATTGCTCACAAGATATGGATTTAACTCTGGCAAATAAAAACTTGTTCTCAAGTATTTCTTCTTTTCTTATAAGCAAGCTTGGCTCTGTGCTTATTAATTATTTCTACAACATATAAAGCCTACTTGTAAAAGCAATCTTATTATTCTATTGAAACCATGTTGTGTACTGAGGGACTGTATCACCAAAGAGACCAGATGTTTTGTGTTCTGGGTAAAAGCACTTTGGGAAATCATTCGTATCTGCAGGAAACAGTCTTCGGATTCAGTGCTTTCAAATGTGATGCTTACAAGGTCATGCTGAACTTGACCTCTCAGTTCTCTGAAATGAAAGAGAAAATATTTGAAATTGGCATTACAAGAAAAATATAGTAACATTAGTTCAAAGCTAAAAGCCAATTAAACTTAGACTCATGTTCCATGGTTAACAATGAAATTTGTATTCCTCTTTCAGAAAAGGCACCATGTTCAGTGCACAAGGAGGCCAAATTAAAGCATCAGGTTTTCTGAAGCTAGAGTTATAAGTGGTTCTATGCTACCCAATAGGGGTACTGAGAACTGAGCTACAGTCCTCTGCAAAAACAAGAGTTTCTCTTAACCAAGAGCTATCCCTCAAACCCAGATAATTGTAATTATAAGTGAGTGAAATATAAAGCAATTAAAAAAACATACAAATTGTTGAGGAATTGAAAACATGTTCCAGTTATATTACTCTCTCAGTACTAGAAAGAATGAGATAAAAATTAAAGTTGCCAAACACATCTGTCATTCTCCATCACCTGACCTTTATTTAACTGGCCAACTATGGTCCAGAATCCACCTTCCTGCTGGGATGTTCTCTGAAGAAAAAGCATGTTACTCTTCTGCACAATAGAAAATCTTTAAGTGGCTTCTCATCAGTCATGAAGAAGACTGTGAGTCCTTTACTGAAGAAATCTAAGGAGTTCAAGGTCGAGGATCTATGCCAGGCATAAGTTGAGAGTGAACGTGGGCTAGACAGCCGCTGAACTCAGCTATCCGCCACTGACTCACAGCAATTTTGCAGATTTTGAGTTTGTTTCTTTATTTTGGGACACGGAATCCTGTAGACATGGCTTGTCTCAAACTCACTGTATATCTGAGGATGATCTTAAATTTCTTAACATTGGTGCCTCTACTTTCCTCTCTAGTGTTAGAATTTTCAACCATCTCTCTCTCTCTCTCTCTCTCTCTCTCTCTCTCTCTCTCTCTCTCTCTCTCTCTCTCTCTCTCTCTCACATAACTGGAGACACAATCCAGGAATCCATGCATAGTATACAATGCTGAGACTCATAGTAGTCCCTCCTAGTGATTTTCTAAACAGGCAAGTAATACATTATTTGACTCAAATTTACTTTATCTTCTGTTTTCATATGTATTTTAGGATAAAGAAAAGTTTTCAAGTAATTAAAAACAACAAAAATATTAATTCTATGATGTATGAAAATCTCATGTGATTAAATTATCTGAGTATTTAAATAAAGCTTTCCTGACACAAACTCACATTCACTAGTTTATGTGATAAATATTTCTATAGGAGTAAAATCACAGACTTGAGAGGATATGAGAACAAATTGTCCAAGCCACAAAGCCCATAAAATTTTGTCAGGATTACATTTCAATTAAGACATCAGAAAAAAATCAGCTATTATGTCTATCAGATTCTCTAGAGGAAAAGAAACTATGCAGTGGGTAATATTAAAAGGTAGTTTATTAGATTGTCTCACAAGATAAGCCTTAAACAGTGTAACAGTGTCTGCCGTCACTTTGTAGATGCTAAGATGTTGGTAGCTATTTTGCACAGAGGTCTGGCAGCCTCAACAGTACCAATGCAGAATGTAAAGCCTGGAGAATTCCTAAGAGTTCCTAAGAATCCCCATTAGGAGGCTGAAGAAATTTTGTTCTAGTGGCAGCAAAGACCGCAGGGCCATGACAGTAGCAGAGTAGCCATTCTCACCAGCAGGTGATAGGAAACATGCAAAATGCAAAATTCTTTATCGAGATGTCTTTGTAACTGGAAGGTCTCACCCAGAAGTTCCTGCACAAATTTCTGTTGTGTCTTCTCTTTTCAGCAGTGACCTAATTAAACTTTTTTCACAGAAGGCCATCTCATGGAGAGTATAAATTCAGCAGTCTCATACTGAAGAATGCATTGAAGAAGACACAGCTATAGTCACCTGAGTCTCTTAGTATGTCTGTGAGAGGTATTCTTGATTGCATGAATTGGTGGAATGACCAGTCTAGTGTTAATGACACCGTTATCTTTGTTGGGATCCTGGACTATATAAAACAGTAGTGACCTGACCACAAGCAAAATGCATTCATTGCTCTGTTTTATGACTGCAAATACAGTTGACAACCCCTGCTCGGTGACTTCCTGTCCATGGACTGTACCTGTGAACTGCAAACCAAAAATAAAATCTTCAATCTTAACTTGCTTTTTCAGGTGTTTTTGTAATAGTAGAGGGGAAAATGTAGATTGAATCAATATTCCTTCTGTAAGCTTATTTTAAAAGTAAGATTAACTAACCCCATCCATGAGGATGCAAACTTATGACATAGTTAACTCCTAATGCACCTCCCCATTAATTTTATCACATTAGAGTTTGTAATGACTTCATTGACCACATACATTTTTGTGTAATGAATTTTGTCCGAAGTTCATGAGACTATTTTGAGAGGTTTGGGAAACTTAAGGAGGAGGCTTCTTGCCAAGGAAGTCAGGCATTTGGTTATATCTTGTTCATGCTCTCTTCATCTTTCTCTCTCTCCTTCCTCCTTTTACCTCCCTCCATCTTCAAAGTAAAGAGCTTATGTGCTGAGCTGGACAAAGTCCAGCAATATTCCAACATTCTGAGAAGAGAAGTAGAATATAAGAATACTTTCAAGTCCATTGACCTGCTGACCTGCCTCAAGTGCAAAATTCTAGGCCAGTAGAGACCCTGCCTCAAACAAAAGAGAAGATGATATCTAAAGGAGCAGCCATAACACACAACACACACACACACACACACACACACAACACACCACACACAAACACACTCAAGACTTGGGAAAGAGATAGAGGGAGAGATACCTGTTGTGGCGTGGCTGTGGGACGTGCGGTGCCTGGTTGAGCAAGCCTTGAACCCGACCTTTACCAGGAGGCAGGTGTTCGCGCTGCCCCCAGGCCCTGTTCTTCTATTAGCATCGGGCC
The DNA here is from genome assembly GCA_021653895.1 of Mastomys natalensis. Lineage (NCBI taxonomy): Eukaryota > Metazoa > Chordata > Mammalia > Rodentia > Muridae > Mastomys > Mastomys natalensis. The sequence continues at coordinate 218,628 of JAJTUV010001686.1, forward strand.
CACAGCCTCTCCAAAGAGAGTCTATGACTATCAGTCACTAGACTGCCTCAGCCTCCACTGCAGATGAGGTTCTCAAGCTCCCGACACAATACTTACTGCTGTCAGACCCACCCCCTAAACTGTATATAAAGCTCTATTCGGAGAAGTAAAGGTGTGTGTGTTCGAGAATCATCTGGGTCCTGGAGTCTTTGTCTCAAGCTGTACATTGGGGAGAGATCACTCTCCCGACCTCCTGGGCACAAGCTGCTTCTTGCTGCTAGCCGCTTCTATCGGCCAGCCGGGCAGCTCAGCTGGAGAACAGGTGCAGCGCCTGGAGTCACCCTTTTGCCCAGACTTCACACCAGCTGGGTGAAGACAACAGCAGCGGAGATGGTAGAGCACCTCCCTGCTCTCACTCTGCTAGCGGAGATCATCGTGGACACCCCCAGAACCGTTCCCCCAAACCTGTGTCATCTGTCTGTGCTATATATCGCACAAATTGGAAAAAATTAAAGTACCTGACTGAACCTAACTATGAATTGAATACATCCTCATTTTGAAAGTTGCTTATGCCATGCGTCTGTACAGGACATAATAAACTAAATTTGTTACATTATGTAGAAAACATAAGGATGCACATTCAACTTAAAGCATGTTCCTTTTTTCTCATGTGTTACATAATTACTTTTGGTTATAGTTATATTGTATTTCTAAAAGAGAAAATTCAGAATTTAAAGACAAAACCATTAACACTGACAGTCAAATTTTTCAAAGGTGACTCTGACCAAGGTCGTGCTAAAGGAGATCCATGAAATTTGAGTCTCAAGTTCAGAAAAAGAGAGGATTACAGCCTGGTGACGCATGGAGTGTGAGTTTCGAGAAGGAAAAGTATTAATTGTAATAGCTGAATTTGACTAGAAGTGGACATAGGAAATTGGATTGGGTGAGAAGCACAATCTGATACTCCATATTGAGAACATTCTAGAAGTAATCCTATAAGTAGGCAAAGAACATCACTGAATACAGTAAGGCATAATGTCAGATTTGGGTGGATGTAAGAATAGGTAGGATATACAATAACAAGAAGAGTACCAAATAACAAAAACATGAGAGAGTAAAAGATGAAAAAACAACAGGCACTTTGTCCCCGGATCATGGTTCAGCAGGAAGGCAGCCCTTCTTTGTGCTTGTGTACTGCACTGCCCGAATAAGCACTCAGAGCTACACTCACCACACAAAATGAACCATTTGTCACGTGGTAAGTGATTAATTTTCTTGAAAATTTGCCATGAATTATAGAAATGGCTTTGAATGGTGAATCATCATTTGAATATTTGATAAGCAGCTTTTCTATAAAATAAGGGTTGCTCAACTACAAAGTTTTCCTTTCAGTTGTATGTGTGTGCACACCCGTGCACATGTGTGCATATATCTGTACAATTTGCTAACAGTGTTAGCATGCTGTATAACTTATAAATTTGTCTTTATGCAGTGTCTCTACTTCATCAGCACAGGGATTATAGATGTGAAACACAGCTCCCCACTTTTATGTGGGTTCTAAAAATCAGAATTCAGTTCACAAGGTTTGTTAAGCAAGTGCTTTATAGATATAGATAGAATCAGCTTCACAAATGAATTGCAATTATATATATATATATATATCACTGAGTGTATACATGTGTACTGTTTATAAAAGTCTGTAAAGTCCAGAAAAGGCTACCAGATTCTTGGAACTGTATGTACAGGTCTTTGTAAGCCTGCATGTAGGTGATGGAACTCGACCTGAGTCATCAGCAAGAGTAGCTGGTGTTCTTAAAATCTGAGACATTTCTAAGGTACTACCCTAATAACATTTTAAAATATTTTCTTCTCTTTTGCGTAAAACTATAAATTAAATAGATATTTTAAATTGTGAGAGAATATTTAATAGACTGATGATAGAAGAAAATAAATTTCCTTTTTTAATTAACACATATCTCCTTTCCTATTTCTATGGCAAAACATTATGAATAGTTTAATTGCAATAAAAAGTAGTTAATTGGGCTTAATGTTTCAGAGAGCCCAAGAGACTGTGATGGCCAATCAAAGCCATGACAGCAGAGATATCTAGATTTCATACCTCAAATTGCAAGTAGGAGGCAGAAAAGACACTGGGAATGACACGAAACTAGAAATTTCAAAGCCAGCCCTCAGTGACTCACTACTCCATGAAGACCACACATCTTAATTCTTCCCAAACTGTGTTATCATTTAGGGACCCTATATTCAAACACATGAGTTTATGGAGTCCATTATTATTCAAACTGCCACAGAATATATTACAATGGATTGAGCTTCATGAAGAGAATAAAACCTTTTAGTTTACCTAAGCAAAGTGCTCTACTTTACAATTTTATAAAAATAGACAAATAGTTTGTGAATGAGACTATTCTAATTTCAATGAACCTTTTAAGATAGATTTCTATATAATTTAATCATGTAGTTTTTTCTTAAAAACCTGCCTTAAAATGGTCCCATGTACTCAAGTTTGCCAGCTATAATTTACTGAAATACCTTACTAAATGTGAGTATTATTATATAGAGCACAATACCATTTACCTCAAGTAAATGCTACTAATACAATTCTATTTAATTCATGTAACCAGCATTTAAGTTAGGTCTCATTGCACTTATTTTGCATATAAAGTAGATGAGGTCCAGAAATATTTACAATTCTCTTCAATGTAAGTCCAATGTCATTCCCCTGTTAGCCAATATGCAGAAAGGATAGTATTAGGGGTGCCTGTGCATGGCACTAGATTGAAGATTGAATGCCATACCTATGATGTAATTTCTTTGAGAGAAAGGGAAAGGGAGAGAAAGAAAGGGAGGAGAGAGAGAGAGAGAGAGAGAGAGAGAGAGAGAGAGAGGGAAAACTTTTATTCCATCTTGCACAAAAGTATCAGCTGTGGAGAAAGTGCTCATGTGTCTATGCCCATGTTATCTGGACCCTACTCAGAGATCTATAACATCAATATTACCTGAGTCAGGGTATCAAATGAGTGCCTGTTTATGGGATAGCTTAGAAACATGGGAATCATTCTTGGGCGATGTTCCCTGACATTTTTTCAAGCATATAATCCATAAAATCATGTTGTTTCAATGCCAAACATGACTTCTAGGGCTTGCTGTCAATAATCACATAATAGTACGGACTGATGAGAATAAATGGGCTGAAGCGATATCTCAGTGCGTAAAGGCACTTGGTTCCAAACCCATGACCATCCCAGTTGGAGCCCTGAGACCTACATGCTGGAAGGAGAGAACCAGCTATTGTATGTTGTTTTCAGACCTCCTACCATAGCATAATTACATTTTTTCTCCCTCCATCCACCACCACTTTAATGTAAATGAATAAAAGATAATATTTAAATGTTAAATCAAGGTAAGTTAAAGAAAATTATATAAATATTAGATACTTGTGGAAAATATGACATAAAAAATATCTGGAAGCTTTATGGATCAACTTATAGTAGTGCAGCATGTCAACATTTATACAAATGTTTATGACTGATCCAAGGACTTTCAGGTTGGGAGAATTTGGAGAATTCATCCACATGCCCTTGAAAATGACAGTCTCCTATTTGAACTAATGTGCCCTCTAGTACCTGCATCTTTCCAGATATCCTTAGCCACCATTGCTCACCTAAGGGAATGGGTAATACTTCAGCTTTCTGTGTGCCTGAGCTTAAAGGTAAAGAAATATTTTTTTCTCAGGAAACTCTGTTGTGGGAGAAGAGGTGAATAGAAGCAGGAAAAGGAAACATCAAGGGAGTATAGGGAGATGGCTTACTGGGTAAAGTCCCTTACCGTGCATATGTGAGTCCTGAAAATTTGGCTTCTCAGAAAATATATAACTGCCGGGATTGCAGTAACCCACTTACCTATTTCAGCACTCAACAGCAAAACAGAGTGCCAGGAAGTCAAGTTAGAGTGTTCTGTGTTTAAGTCATTCCAAGGAAAGCAATAGAAAAAGATGCTTCATATATATACCTCTACTACCATGCTCCCCAAAACACACACACACACAAACATGGTAAAATATATGAATATATTAATTTAAAAGAATTAGAAATCATTCTATCTTCTTCACATTCTTCTGGTTTTTCTAAAAGCAGGACTAAATTTTGTCCCTGATGAGATGTCCCTTATGATTTGTGCATGTAACATTCCAGCCATCCCAGGTCTGAGTTGTTATCCTAAGAGTGACTTGTAATTCATTTTGTGTCCTTTTTCAAACCACTAAACTTTTTACTATCTCAGTTTCTCACTGGGTAAAGTAAGTGATTTTAAATAACACATGTCCCCTAGCTACATTTGGGAGTCACAAACACATTCATATTGTAATTATACATAAAGCACTTTGATGTTCTTGAGTGAAATATGATATGAAAAATATCACTGCACTCCCAATATCTCTGACTGGCAGATTCTAATGAGGAAAACATTGCTCTCTGAGTAGAAAATGTATCTGATGTGGTACATAGATTTTGTTGAGAAAAAAAAAGCATTTTGGCCTTTCCTTCAAGCATCTCAAAATCTTGTTTGCTATAAAGTAAGTGTCTGAGACTCAAGTATGCAAATTGTAGTAGCAGTACACTCTTGTGGCCTTAGTAGCCTGCAATTGACAAACTGGAAGAAAGAATGACATTATGGAACCTCAGACTAGGTTTCTAGGTAAATACAGGAATCAAGCTATGTGTTAGAACTCTAGAGAAACAGCAGGCATAATTTCATGCTTGCACACCCTGTATGATTATATTTCTCATTTTTACTTAAGAAACAAACCTCATTGTGAGAATTGGAGTTTAGCACATGATGATATTGAACAAGTACTTCTAGAAAAGTGTTTGCTATGGTGAAGCCAACTAATGTTCCTACACGTAACTGCATACTTACCTAACTACAGTTTTTGTAGGATACAAGTAGCTAAAATCTACTTAACAGACATTTTTTATATACTACAGTTTTATTAATAGAATATTATATTGCTCTAAATAAGAATATTTCACTATATGAAAATCTCCTTCCCCCTCCATTCCTCTCACCATCTACCTATCCTTCCTGTCTGCTCTTCCTTCCTTCTTCCCCACTCCCCATCTTTTTTTTTATCTCTGAATATTTGTGTGTATCATGTACTTGTATGTATGTGCTTGTGCGTGTGCATGTGTGTGTGTGTGCGTGTTTGCACTAAAAGGGCTATGTATAATTCACAAAATAACTGTGTGGAACCAGTTTTATTCATCCACCATATAAATTCTTGGATCAGGAGGATCACACAACAGCTGCTTTCATCCCATAGGATGTATAGCAAGCCCTTAAATAAGCGTATTCAATGTGCTAAATAATGACATTACTTACATAAAACTTAAATATACTGAGATGTTAATTTTTTATATTTAGTAAATCTTTCAACATTGCCCCACAATTCTATTGATTTAGCTACCTTGATTATTCCTCTGTGGAAATTAGTGAAAATTAGAAATAATTAAAAATAGTTGATTTATAAGAAGTAAGCTTCAGGCATTAAAATGACTTTGGGCTAGGACAGGGAAGTAGGATCTGATATTTTGGTCATCCTGATAAGCCCTTAGAAACAGTGATCAAGGGAGTGATCATGGAACTCTGGTTACTGCCTCGCTTGTTCTTTGACTATCATTGTTTATTGTCTTGCTTGTTTCTTGTCTATTTGCATATATTGTATTGCTAGTTCCTCAACCTAGAACTGATCTTAATACTTGCATGATCTTAAAATGGTATAAAAGCAAAAAGGAGGAGGAGGGATTGGATTGTGGGTGTATAGGGGGGGAATTGGGGAAAGGGGATAACATCTGAAATGTAAATAAATAAAATATACAATAAAAAATAAAAAATAAAAAAATTTTGAAAGTTAAAAAATAAGCATAAAATAAATAAGTAAATAAAGATTTGCATACATCCCCTGGCTCCTCAAACTCACCTCCAATAATTATGTTTCGTGATCTGCTCCATGGATACAGATAAGTTCTTTTCTGTGCTCAGATTAAAGCCTGACAGACAAAAAAAAAATAGTTGATTTACATTCTGGTAAATAAAACTACAACACATGTCTGGGCACTGAACTGCCAATTTCTGTCATTTGAGGCTAAAATTGCTATGGTTCTCTGAATACTGCAAGTAATAGTTAAATGTACAGTAAGGAGATAATAAAAAAAAAAACTTAGATGAAACTCACGGAAATTATTTTAATCATTATTTTAACCTTTTTTTGTTGTTGTTGTATGATAGTTAGAGGTGATGGAAAAAGCCTATGATTCCAGTAAGTCAGGGATTTGCTATGAGGATTTTGAGCTTTAGGCCAGCCTGAGGGACATAGCAAGACTGTTTTAAAGGAAACACATAAAAAATAAGTATATAAAAGAGAAACAGTAAATAAAAATATTTCAGTCACATAATTTCAATGATAATTATAATTAGTTACTACTGAAGTTTTATATGGTAGGTTCTAGGACAATTAAGTTTGTCAATTCCTTTTTTAATTTTTCTTTTTATTAGAAGTAGATTCATTTCTTATATAATAAATACTGATCAGAGTTTCCCTTCTCTCTACTGCTTCCAGTTCTTTCCAACCGTCTCCTTTCATCTAGATCCAGTCCCATTCTGTATTTCACTAGAAAAGGACATGTATCTAAGAGATAATAGTAAAATATAACAAAATAAAATATAATAAAACAAAATCATCACATGGAAATTTGACAAGACCAACCAATAGAAGGAAAAGAGCCCACTAGTTTGCACTCTATGGAATCTCACAAAAACACTAAAGTTTGTTGATTTTTATCTGGAAAGTTTCTATTCTCATTGGAACTATTTCCTGAAGGACTTTTTATGTGAGGGTGTTGCTATTGATGATAGGTTGTGCTACTAATTCCTTGTCAAAATATTTGCTATGGATTCAGAACAGGACTCCACCAGATGTTCCATTACAGATGCAATATCATTGCCATACCTTCTTCCTTGGTAAAGTTCACTGTCAAGTGAGAGTATTCATTGTAAAGGAATTTAAGTGCAGTTCTAACAGGAAATATGGCCAGACTTTCAGATGCATGTGAGGAGTCAACTTAGAAGTAATGAGGAGATGGTTGGAAGTCAAGGGAAATTTATACTCTCCAGCACCTTGAAATGTGAAACAGAACCTGTGGTTGCTACAAAAGCCACAACTCTGAAACTCAAATAACTCAAAATCTAATTTGAACAAATTCTCCAGCCTCTACTGAAGTCTGTTTGGTAGTGCATGGGCAATGTGGAGAACCCCTATCTCTTCTTGTACATATCAGATTCAATCCCCAGAGCTAAGCATTATATTAATTTTCATCTCCAGCAATCTGTGAAAGAGAACAGAGAGCTGCAAAGAAATCAGAACACTTCTCTAGTGGAACATAAATCTGTAGAGAGGTGAAGACTAGCAGTTGCTTCTGCTAAATGTCTGATTTTTCCTCTCCAATGGAACAGAGTCCTGGTACCAAGCTCATAGCATTTGAACATGGAGAGATTTCCTTGATGGAGAATTTTATTTACTTTGCTTGACATTGACCTATGTCATGAGATATCATAGCTTTCCAAATAAACTTCACTCACCAGGAAATAGATTCCTAAACTAGAAAATGAGCCTCACAGACATTGACAAAGAAGTGTTACTAACAAGAACAATAACAACCCTCAAAGTCTAATGCTCTCATTCCACCACACAGCTAACATGGAAGCATTACAGTGGACTGAAGAACAGAATGTCACTACTGTCCTCCAGAGGACATTCCCTGAAGGGCTGGAAAGAACATCACCGAGTCTCACCCTAGTGGTGGTGTTAATTTCAAGCTCTATTAAAAACATGAAATAAGTGTACAAAATTTTACTCAGAATGAAATTATAACTCTGTTTACTGCTCTGCCAACAGTGAATAAATTAGCTTTTACTTCCACTGATCAGGAGAAACAAGATATTAGATAGGATAGGAAGCCTTCAGCTCCACCTCCAGGCCTCCCTGGTGCTTAGGTTCTCTGGATATGGCTCTTCTTCATTAATTCCTGTTACAACTCACTTCTTCATTAACTCAAGCCCATGTTTTCTAATTAGCCTGTTTGTGGTCTCACTATGGACTTACTCAGAAACCCATCTTGTCTCTACTTTAATGGCTGTCTCATGTCCATTTGTAAACACCTGAATCTACCACAGTTCACAAGATAAAGGTTATTCAGAGCAACCTGCCTAGCTCCCCAGGCCACTTGACAACAAACTTCCTAGTCCTGAAATCCTGAATCTAATTTTCTCTCAAGTTTCTTTTTTATTACATAAAAATTGATTGAATAATCTTATAGGAGGTGAGGCAGGGACAGAATATGGTATGTGTAGAAGACAGAGGACATCTCACATTATTTCTATCCTTCTACCACATGATCTACTGTATCATAAACAAGATGTTGGAGGAGGCTGGTCTGTAACTGCTTTTGCCCACTGAGTCATATCCCTGGAATTGGTGATTGCTGTATGGAGAATGGGAAAAAAGTTTTTCTACCCAAAACCCAGGGAAGGCTCTTGCCTGGGTACCCTAAATGGTTTCTTAGATATAGGATCTGAATATTTACTGACCTGCAACTGACCTCATTGCTGCCTTGTAGGCTTTGTTAAAAGTAGGATTCATCAACTGGGTCAACATGCTCAGGATCTTCTAAGGGAAGTGCAATTTGATAACTTCCAGAGATATGAGCCTTTCAAGGACTTGCTCCATGATCCTATTCTGCTTCAACTTGGGCTCAGAAGGAGAAGTCAACCTGTAGTTTCTGCTGCCTTGTCTTCTGATGATTTAAAAGGCCTCTTTCAAAGCTTGATGACTTTTTACACAGAAATGAAATATGTCAAAGGATCTCTATACCTATCCTTCCAGGGATAAGTCCCTTGGCCAGATGACATTTCTCAGTTTTCAGTGAAGGTTACTATCAGACTAGATAGGGCTCTTCTTCCATATAGACAAGCACTAGATGGATTTCAATCATTCACAATTTTGAATAATGCAGACCACTCACAAAGATGACATCTGGAATAATGTGGTGCTGCAATTAGCAACCCCTCTAGAGAACTTCTCAAGGTGCTGCTGCTGTCCAGGACATTATAAACCACTAGTATAGGGAATGAGTCAATTGAAACAGTGCTGGCCTGGCAATATGAAGTTTTGAGTTTGATTCTATAAAATACAGGTAAAATGCCCAGGTGTCGAGTTCCACACATATAATACTAATGTTTGGTATGATGAAACAAGAAGAGCCCTGAGGCTTAACAAACAGCCTATCTATCATTGCTAGAGATTAGGCAAATATGATAGACCCTTTCCAAAAACTGTGGACAGTACTAGGAAAACAATACACTATGTGAATCTCTCTGCACAAACAAAGAGGCACACAGGTACATAAACATAAACACACACATACATACACACAAACACAGAAAGAGAGAATGGGGTTAATTTGGTAGCACATCATCAGCTACCAGACTCTGAAGGACTTCTGAATCAATGTGCAAGGTTTGTAGTGGATAGCAAGCTCTAATTTGGACTCAACACCATGTGCAAACATATACATACACATACACATACATACACACACACACACACACACACACAATCCTCAAAGAGTTGTTGATAGAATGTAGAAAACTCTGCAATCTCCTTTTTCCCTACTATATATTTTTTTTAACATTTAGTTATTTTTTGTTTGAACATGGCAGGGGTCATACTTGTCATTGTGCACATGTGCAGGTCAAAGGACAACATGTGTGACATTGTTCTTTTTTACTGTCACATGGGTTATGGGATAGAACTTAGTTGACAAGCATGGAGGTAAGTACCCACCAATAAGGAAAGAACAATGCTGTGCTGTATATTAAGAACACTTAGAAGAAGATAATGAGAAAAATCCCCACAGGTTTCACCAAGTTTAATCCCTGTTTTTCTCCACAAACATTCTGATTTTATCTGTATGATTTAATTTAATTGAACCAAGAAATTGCAAGTTGGTGTTTCCTTGGCTTAGCCAGTAATTGCTTAGTATTTTGCTGGTTTAAAAAATCATTGGACTCTCCTTAAAACAGCAAATATATGTGTATATTTGGGTTCAGTGATCATCTGGTTGAATCTGGTTTTCCAATAAAAGAAAATTTGCTTGTTTTAATGAGGTGTAAGGAAAACAGCTAGGCAGAGAAAGAATATAAAAAATTCTACGTGATTATTTTCAGGAATTCTACATCATTGTTTTCTTTATTTGTTTTCTTTTCCTTTGTTTGTTTTTTTTTTTTTAGTTAGTATGTAAAATGTCTCCCATGGGCTCCCATAGTAGATCATTTTGTCTCTAGTTGATTGTGCAGTTTGAGGAGGTTCTAGAAGCTGCTGAAGATGCAGAGTTGTTGGAAATGGTGCATTATGGAGGTATGCCATTTGGGTTTTTAGTCTCACCTCAGCCCAATGGCAACCACCAAATACAAATCAGTAGCAGAGGCTTGATATAGAAACAACTACAAGATTCCACCACAGTGGCATGAATCACTTTATAAAGTCACAGAAACTGACCAGCTCACTACTTAATGAAAAATGACTCAAGACAGAAATAAAGAAAAAAGGAAAATAAAACCATAAATGATTATCTTATTAGATTCAGAAAAGGTCTTTGACAGAACCTAGCATTATAATAGACCTAGAGATCTTAGAAATACAAGGGACATATCAGTGAGTTTATTGGGGTTCCTTAGAGAACTCTGTGTGAAAAGATACAGTCAAAAATATGGCTCACTGGCTGGCCAGAGAAACTGAATTAATGAGTTCCGGGACCCAGAGAGAAATCTTGTCTGAGAAATAAGAGAGAGATAACTCCTGAGGAACAGGACTTGAGTTCATGTATGACCACCTCACATGTTCACATACATATATATGTATGTGCATATATACATGCATCTGAACACAAACACACACACTACATACATTCACAAAGAGATTCATGTCCTTTATATACACCACTCATGTAACTTTTCTTAGCTCTTATGAAGGCACAGCTAACAAAACTAATACTGTATTTCTAGCTTCTTTCTGAGTGGAGTAAGAAAAATGACCTTCTATGGCCCCCTATTTATCTGCTGTGCTAACACGTGTTAAGGAAAGAATGGCAGAAGAATCTAACAAGTCCAGACACTATACGTTGTCTAAGTTTCTGGCCTTTTAGAAAATTCTTACAAGTTTGATTTAAGTCTCTGAGTTCTCTAGTGAATAACCCCACAGGTGACCTGGCTCTTTTGGTACTGATGCCTTCCTCTCCCCTGTGAGTTAGCCTTCAGGGGTCAATTGCAGTCTAACCTGAGAATGCATGGAGTCACAGAAGAGAATCTATACTCTAACACATTTGGCAGCACAAAGACTTGAAAAAGATTCTAAGATGAGAGTATGTCCCTAAATTACATGCTTTTATGTGACAGCCCTTTCACATTTTCTCTGTGGCTCTTTCTTCATACTGTGATGTGAGAAAGCAAGATCCTGGCTCTAGGCATCAGGCAATTACTACATGGTCTGAAGCAAATCTCTTGAGCTCTCTGGCACTCAGCAAATGATCTTTAAAAAACAATACCCACCTAGCTCTGAGAACCTGTCTATGAAATTATATGAAGGTCTAAAAGAGACTCCTGATATCTTCATATCCTGTGTTTGTAGCACATATCCCCAATTTAGGTGGGAGTTGTGTCAGAAGTTACAGGGGGAACAATATCACTGAATTCACTAAGGCTCTTTCAAATCTCATTTCCTTTAGAAACCCACAGGGATTTTCAATGTCTGATATAAATTTTGTCTTGGTATTACTTCAGTGTGTCTGTACATCTGGCCTTGTGTTGAGATCCTTCATCTCTTTTTCTGGACTCCAGTTTACAACGACTGTGTTGACATAGTAAATATGGCTCTTTTTAGTCCTGCAGGGAAACACAGTAGATGCTAATAGATAGACAAATGGACTAACAGCCATGGTTGTTTTCTGAACATCTGCTATATGCAAGATAACTTTCCTAGTACAAGAGGAAACATTTTGTTTCTGTCAGGTCTGTTTTCAAAGTTTGTGTTGTATTTTAATAGTTCATTTAAATGTAATTTTTACTATATTAAATTTTGTTTATTTTTTGAAATGTATGCGTCTATGTGTATCTGTGTGTGTGTGTGTGTGTGTGTTGTGTGTGTGTGTGTGTGTGCCTGTGTATATGCATATATCTGTGAACATCCACAGACAAGAGGAGTTCTGAATCCTCTGGATCTGGAATTTTAACTTTTTAATGAACTACCCTACATGAGTGTTCCGAACAAAATTTGCAACAGCAGCATGTGCTCTTAACCACTGAATTGTCTCTACTTTCACTTCTCCTATAACCACTCCCTATCCCTTCCTTGTTAACCCAACTGTATCTTCATTTTTAAGTTATTAGGCCCATTGTGTCCATCTTGTGCTACTCATATACTCTTGAATGTGTGGACTTCACCGGGGAAGTTTAAACCCACAAGTAGTCACACCATTAAAGTAAACTGATGGGACCTCTCCCAGTAGTTATTAATTGTGAATAACTCTTCCACTAGAGGTGACACATTGTATCTGTCTCCCCTCTACATGCTAGGATTTTGTCCAGCTTGAGTTGGACAAGTCATGTGCAACTGTCTCAACTGTTGTGAACATATGTGTGCAGTTTCCCTGCTATTTGTACTGCTAACAAGTAATTCTCTGCCTCCAGCTCATCAAATCTTGTACCTACCCTTATCTATACATGTCGCTGAGTCTTGGGAGGAAGGGCTGTAAAGTAAATATATCATTTGGAAATATGCATTTTTTTCTATGTTGATACATATACAAAAAACACTGTCTTCTGTGTTAGAGATTGTATGCAGATGACTCAATGATAAAGAATGAAAAAACCAAGTCTTTCCTATACTTCAGTCTTCCATGTACACAGGAAAGTGGGGCACCGCTCTTCATGTCATTGGACCTTCTTCTACTCATTATTCAATAGTTAGGTGTCACTACTATGTGAAGATTTTCTCCACCAGTTAAACTATGTCACAAACCCTCAGATTGCACGTAAAAATGTAAGGGTCCACATCTGTAATCTTAGCACTCAAGAGGCTGATACAATGGATATTGTACTTAAGAGTAGCCTGGTGGTATATAGCAAGTCCCCTTCCAAAAACAAAAACAGGATTTTAGCAGAATTAGCTTCAAAAGCAAAGTGCAAATGTTAAGTATTTATATAATGAATATACAGATATGAATTTTTACCTATTTGTCTTATAAGTAAGAAGAGTTGTTCATGAACTGACATAATGACAAGTCAATATTTTCCTATATTTTTTGATAACAGAAAATAAGTGGAATATACTTTTAAAGATATTTTGTGGAAGAGTATTTACTTATAAACAAAACCAATAAAACCCACAAGCAACAAAAACATCTTTCATGTCTCTTGTATTATCAGAAATTTGTGGATATATCACTTTGCTTAGATTTGTCTGATCACTGAATTTTTTTGTTTTTTTTTTTTTTTTGCTTTTGAACTGGTTTTAATTTCCATGACAACTCATGTGTTCATTATATTTTCAAAAAACAAATTTAATAATATTGTAGATCTATAGGAAACTAAATATTGACCATTTATTTTTCATTTTTATAATAAACCCATAATGCTTCAAATTGTTGCATTTCCTTTTCATGAATGTAGCTAAGAGAAACCACCAGAGTATACCAGTTGGCTTAATGGTACAATAAGAACCAGATGCCGAAATTGACAGGTCACTGAATTTTGTAGCTGGTTTTAAGAAAAACTGTGTTAATATAAAATATGAGGGAAAAAGCATGTGAAAAGATGTCACTGAGGTGACAGATTCTTGAAGGGGCAAGAAGAACAAGCACATCATCCCCTGTGGAGCCACTAACAGGGCTGCTCTCATTGGTAGGCAGAAGAAGCAGAGGGAAAGCATGGAGAAAAGACATTGCATGTGTGCTTTTGTTTGTGTATATGTATACCAGTGTGTATATGTATATTATCATTATGCATGTATGAGTGTGTGTGTGTGTGTGTGTGTGTGTGTGTGTGTGTGCATGAGTGTACAAGTGCATATGTGCATGAGTGCTTTGTGTACATGTGTGTGTGTGTATGGTGTGTGACTGCATGTGCATGTATGTGTGTGTGTGTGTGTGTGTGTGTGTGTGTTTGTATTTGATAGTTTTGGGTTAAATAAGAAATGTCTCCCATAAGATCCTGTATTGGAACATTTGGTCCCCTATTTATGGCTCACTTTGGGGAGGTTATGAAATATGAAAAGCTGGTGACTCACTTTCTTGTTGGTAGAAATATATCATTACAGTGACAGGCTTTGAAGGATTATAGCAGTCTCTATTTCCTGTTCTGAAACTCTTTTCTTGTGTGTAGATAAAAGTGTAGGGAGCATACTGCTTTAGCCACCTATTACCATGCCTTTCTCTCATTATGAACCTTCCCTCCTGAACCATGAGCCAAAACAATATCTTTCTTCTGTAAGTTCCTTTTGGTCATAATAATTTATCATAGCAAGAGGGGGACACACATATACCATTTATGAATGTGGGGGGCAGCAGACAACCTTGGCAGTTGGTCCTCATCTTTTTCTTTGTTTTAGACAGTGCCTCTTTTTGTTTACTACTGAATTCCACATGCTAGCCAGTCCATGAACAACCAAGAAATCTCCATCTTATGTCTCTCATGTTAACATAGGAGCACTTGATTGTAAATGAATACTACTGAATCTGACTGTATGTGGGTTCTAGGATAATAAACAATAAACATGTTTATTTTTCAACATAATATTTTTATTGATTCTTTGGGAAATTCATATTATGCACCCGAAACACACTCATTTTCCAGTCCTTCCATGCTCCCATGCACACCCCAAACACTGTTCTTAAGCAATTTCTCTAAGCCATGATGTGTGATATTTTCTTATGTGTGCTTTTGCAAGAAGGAATAAGTGAGACAGTGCCAACAGACTTAGTATTACTATCTTGCAAATTATAACTGCTCTGCAATACAAGAACATTCCTTAGTTTCCAGACACATGGCCATGTGGGTGACAAGGCAAGGGGTAGTGGCTGGAGTGTAGGATCATGAGAGGAGAGGTTGGAGAGTGAATATTGTAGACTAGTGATTTCATTTAGGGAAGTGGGCCCTGGAAGGCTGCCTTCTTCAGAAGAAAAAACAGGAATGAAGAAGGGTAGGGGATGAAGATAACATGACCTCATCCAATTACTGGGTTTTCCCCATCTCAGACTTATTAGCCAGTTGCATGTGAGGCCTCTTTTGCTCACAGAGGCAAGAATCAAGAAAAGTGCATGACTGTTCCCTGGAAATACTCATTGCAGCTGGAGAAAGTATAGAATCCATATTCCTCGTCAACTAAAAAATTTCCCTACATATATTTGAAAAATAGTAAAAAAGGCACTTAAATTTTTCCATTGTGTATATTTTTTTCATAATTTTATTCACAAAACTGAATACTGTAGAGAAGGGAAGCATCACATTTGTATTTTTTTTTAACTTCTCTGATGCTCAAAACATTCCTGAGACATATAAATCAGCATGGAAGATGAAAGAAATTGATATTGCTTGACTTATTCACAATTTTTATAGTAAGTGACTCACTTATAGATTCTCATGGTAAAGCGTGGTTTTCATTTCCATGGAGTCCCACCTCCTATATTCTTCTTCAACTAAAGGTATGACATATGCTCCATTAGGACACATCACCTTCTCTGTCTTCCAAGATCTCTGAGTTTAATGTACAATGTTAAACAAAACCATAGATTCAAAAGTTTTGAAGATAGAGATCTCATTCACTAATGTGTGGCTTCTACTGTCAAATCTTGTTTCACCTCATAATGAATAAATGTAGCACCATAGATTTCTGTGAATTAATGGACTAACAATTATCTTTCTTCTAGAAATAGTAAAGGAGTTTTGGGCAAAAGAGTGTAGTTATAAATTACCTTTTGCTAATACTGGAAAAATAACGATTAATATGAAAATAAATACTATGCAGTCGAGATTAACACACACTGGAGAGAAGTTAGATAAGTGTAGAAGTTAAGCTGTGGAAGGAATAAGGACACTAAAGAGTCTAAATATGAAACTGTACCTCAATGTGTTTGTAAACATGGATATGTCTGATGTTGAGCTGGAAGTTGTGTGTTTTACTGTAGTTTGATATTCTCACAACTACTGAGTGGAATTTTGTATCAGTTAAGAGGTAAAGTGCTTAAGAATGAGACTTGTTTTTACAGGCCATGGTGATCAAACATTGAATAGCCATAGAAGTCATAGAATCTACAGAATCTTAAGTTCTGGGAGCTGTGGAGATGCTTAGTGGTTAACAGTACTTGCTAGTCTATTCTGATAACCAGAGATCTGTTCCAAGAACCATTTCAACTCTCTCTCTCTCTCTCTCTCTCTCTCTCTCTCTCTCTCTCTCTCTCTCTCTCTCACTCTCCCTCCCTCTCTCTCTCTCACATACACACAAACACACACACACTCATGCACACACAAAGATGAGGAAAAATAAAATGAATCCTTTTTAAATGAGTTATTGTTAGGTGTTAAGGAGATAGCTCACTCAATTATAAGCATGTAGACTTTTGTTTAATCACTCATTTCTGTGAAAAACAAAACCTGTGTTAGAACATACCTGCAGTCTCAGTTCTGGGAAGATAGAAAGACACATATTCCTTAGTTTCACTAAACATCCAGGTTAGCTGAATGGCCACTAAAATACTCTGACTCAAAAATAAAGATGGAAAACATCTGAAAAGAAATGACACTTGATGTTATTGTCTGTCCTCCATATGCACTTGCACATATGTATGCAAACACATGTACACACACACACACATTTACTCAGATAACCTCCATCATTACACAAAGAAATTTGATTAAAGGACGAACTGAATACATGATATCATTGGGAAAATATACAATTAGAAACAAGATTTGATTGTGGTCTCTTGACTGCACTGTTTGTGATGCTTGTATCATAGTTATCTTACATGATTGGATATTAGAAAATACATTGAATACATTCTATGATAGTTTTCAAATGCATATGAATAAGTTAAGTTCTCCACTGTCTTCAATTATTTCAACTTATTCTAAGACCTAAGTTTTGAAGAAAAGAAACTTGTATAGTAAATTACAGAATGTCACAGAATCCTAACCACAAATTCTTAGTGAAGAATACCTAATTTTATCTCCATGTATCAGATGGAAGGTCAGTCCTCGCATTTATTTTTCCTTAGTGAAACATACCCATAGACTTGGCTGTGTGTATCTAAGGGTCAGGAATAATCTTGCTAAATTTTGGAAATGGAATTTTCCTTATTCATGTAATCTGTATGTTTGAAAGCATTTTAGAGAAAGAAGTGGTAACATATTAAACTGAATGCAGAATTCATAGGATGTTCATATTCATCACATATATAGAGTCACTTACTTCATTTTAGGGGATACATGTCACAACAAAAATATATTTTTACATTTGGGATGTGCTCTGCCAAACAACACTGCTTCAGCCACTGTTTTCTTATCAGCAAAAAGAATAATGGTTGTTACAGAATAATGTTTCCACTAGGACTCTGAGGAGCATCATAGAGTTTGATGCAGGAAGACATTCAGGAAAATTGGAATACAATAGTTGTGATTTTTCAATCAGGCATTGATCTTGAAGGTATTAATTTTTATTATTTTTTATGTTCATTTTGTTTATGTGAGTGTAGGTGATTGTGCATGAATCATTTCCCATGGTGGCTAGAATAGGTCACAATATCCCTTGCTGGAGTTACAGAGAGTTGTGGGTGCTGGAATCTGTACACTGGTCCTCAGGTGAGAGGAGCAGGCACATTCAAACTCCAAACAATCATTGCAGCCTATTTGAAGACACAAAGCCATGAAGACTTCTTGCTTTTACTTCTAGAGTCACAGCTCTCATCCATGGAATGTGTTGGGAGAATGGGAAGTCACTGATTGGTAGAACAAACTATTATTTGATCATCTCTGATAGTCTTTGAAACATATTACTACCATGTTTATCTGAAGCTATTCTTAGAGCTGGTAAGATTTCTTAATTTATAAAAGTTCTTATTCACCAAGCATGAGAACCTGAGTTCCAGTTCACAGAACCAGATGTGTTCATGTGCATATCTATAACTGTACACTGGGAGCCAGGTGTAAGAGGTTCTGCTGTGTTTGCTTGATAGAATACTCTAGATACAATGAGTGATATTATCTTAGGGGAATAATGCAGAGAATTAAACAACATGGTTTTTTTTTTACCTCTGTGTGCATATCCATGCACAAAACAGACACTGCACACGCATAAGCACAAGCACACACATAGCCAGGACAAATATTTTATATTCTTCTTATGTGTTTTTTGTGCTTCCTGTCTCTGACTTGGGGAAGTTTGGGTTCTTTGTAGTTAAATAAATGGTAGATTTTGGATTTAACACCAAACAACATTTAATTTCTGTTCTAATCAGTAATTCAGAGAAGTTGACCTGGTGAAATAAATACTTTTTTTTTTTTTTATTGGAAATAATTTTTTACATTTCAGATGTTCTCTCCTTACCCCATTTCCTGCCCTCCCTCCCAGGAACTCACTATATCTTCCCTCCTCCTCCTACCTCCACGTTGGTGTACCCCCACCCACCCTCCCCTGTACCTCACTCCCCACCCTCAAGTATCTGCCCCCCCCCACGACGTCCAGCCTTCATGGGACCAAGGATCTCTTCTCCCACTTATATAGCTCCCTTGCATATATAGCTGGAGCCATGGGTCCCTCCCTAAGTGCTCCCAGGCTGGTGGTGTAGACCCTGGGGGCTCTGGTTGGTTGATTTGTTGCTTTCCTCATGGTGTCACGAATCCTCTCAACTTCTTCAGTCTTCACTCTATCTTCTCCATTGGGAACCCCATGATCAGTTAAACGGTTAGCTGTAAGCATCCGCCTCTGAATATGTCAGACTCTTGCAGACCTCTAAGGAGACAGCTATATCAGGCTCCTGTCAGCATGTACAACCTGACATTCACATCAACCTCTACCTTTGGTGACTGCACATAGGATGGATATCCAGGTGGAATGGTCTGTAGACAGTCCCTCCTTCAGTTTCTGTCCTGCACTGTGTCTCCATATTTGCACCCTTGAGTATTTTGTTACTCCTTCTAAGAAAGACTGAAGGCTCCCCTATTTGGTCATCATTCTTCATGAGCTTTATGTGGTCTGTGAGTTGAATCTTGGATATTTCAAGCTTCTGGGCTAAAATCCAATAATCAGTGAGTGAATACCATGTATGTTCTTTTGTGATTGGGTTACTTCACTCAGGATGATATTTTCTAGTTCCATCCATTTATATAAGAATTTATCAAATTCATTGTTTTTAATAGCTGAGTAATATTCGATTGTATAAATGTACCACATTTTTTGTATCCATTCCTCTGTTGAAGGGCATCTGGGTTCTTTCCAGTTACTGGCTATTATAAATAAAGCTGCTATGAACATAGTGGAGCATATGTCCTTGTTATGTGTTAGAGCATCTTCTGGATATATACCCAGGAGTGGTATAGCTGGGTCCTCAGGTAGTGATATGTCGAATTTTCTGAGGAACCGCCAGACTGATTTCCATAGTGGTTGCACCATCTTGCAATCCCACCAACAATGGAGGAGTGTTCCTCTTTCTCCTCATCCTCGCCAGCATCTGCTATCACCTGAGTTTTTAATTTAGCCATTCTGACTGGTGTGAAGTGGAATCTCAGGCTTGTTTTGATTTGCATTTCCCTGATGACCAAGGATGCTGAACATTTCTTTAGGTGCTTCTCGGCCATTCGCATTTCCTCAGTTGAGAATTCTTTGTTTAGCTCCTTACTCCATTTTTAATAGGGTTATTTGGTTGCCTAGAGTCTAATTTCTTGAGTTCTTTTTATATATTAGATATTAGTCCTCTATCGGATGTGGGATTGGATTTTTTCCCAATCTGTTGGTTGCCGTTTTGTCCTATTGACAGTGTCCTTTGCCTTACAGAAACTTTGCAATTTTATGAGGTCCCATTTGTCAATTCTTGATCTTAGAGCATAGGCCATTGGTGTTCTGTTCAGGAACTTTCCCCCTGTGCCTAGGTATTCGAGGGTCTTCCCCATTTTCTCTTCTATTAGTTTCAATGTGTCTGGTTTTATGTGAAAGTCCTTTATCCACCTGGACTTGAGCTGCTTTGTACAAGGAGATAGGAATGGATCAATTTGCATTCTTCTGTATGCTGTCCTCCAGTTGAATCAGCACCATTTGTTGAAAATGCTGTCCTTGTTTCACTGGATGGTTTTAGCTCCTTTGTCAAAGATTAAATGACCATAGTTGTGTGGGTTCACTTCTGGGTCTTCAACTCTATTTCACTGATCTTCCTGCCTGTCTCTGTACCAATACCAGGCCGTTTTTATCACTACTGCTCTGTAGTACAGATTGAGGTCAGGGATGGCGATTCCTCCAGAAGTTCTTTTATTGTTCAGAATGGTTTTCGCTATCCTGGGTTTTTTGTTGTTCCAAATAAATTTCAGAATTTCTCTTTCTAGTTCTTTAAAGAATTGAGTTGGTATTTTAATGGGGATTGCATTGAATCTGTAGATTGCTTTTGGCAAGATGGCCATTTTTACTATATTAATCCTGCCAATCCATGAGCATGGGAGAATCTTTCCATTTCCTGAGATCTTCTTCAATTTCTTTCTTCAGAGACTTGAAGTTCTTGTCATACAGATCTTTCACTTGCTTGGTTAGATTCATCCCAAGGTATTTTATATTATGTGTGACTATTGTGAAGGGTGTCATTTCCCTAATTTCTTTTTCAGCCTGTTTATCTTTCATGTAGAGGAAGGCTACTTATTTGTTTGAGTTGATTTTATAACCTGCCACCTTGCTGAAGTCGTTTATCAGGTTTAGGAGTTCTCTGGTGGAGTTTTTGGGGTCACTTAAGTATACTGTCATATCATCTGCAAATAGTGATATTTTGACTTCTTCCTTTCCTATTTATATTCCTTTGATTTCTTTTTGTTGTCTAATTGATCTGGCTAGGACTTCCAGTACTATATTGAATAGCTAGGGAGAGAGTGGGCAGCCTTGTCTAGTCCCTGATTTTAGTGGGAATGCTTCAAGTTTCTCTCCATTTAGTTTGATGTTAGCTACTGGTTTGCTGTATATTGCTTTTACTATGTTTAGGTATGGTCCTTGAATTCCTGTTCTTTCCAAGACTTTTACCATGAAGGGATGTTGAATTTTGTCAAATGCTTTCTCAGCATTGAATGAGATGATCATGTGGTTTTTTTCTTTGAGTTTGTTTATATAGTGGATTACATTGATGGATTTCCGAATATTGAACCATCCCTGCATTCCTGGGATAAAGCCCACTTGATCATGATGAATGATTCTTTTGATGTGTTGTTGGATTCGGTTTGCTAGAATTTTATTGAGTATTTTTGCATCGATATTCATAAGAGAGATTGGTCTGAAGTTCTCTTTCTTTGTTGGGTCTTTGTGAGGTTTAGGTATGAGTGTGATTGTAGCTTCATAGAACGAATTGGGTAGTGTTCCTTCTGTTTCTATTTTGTGGAATAGTTTGAAGAGAATTGGTATTAGGTCTTCCTTGAAGGTCTGATAGAATTCTGCACTAAAACCATCTGGTCCTGGGCTTTTTTTTTTTTGTGGGGAGACTTTTAATGACTGCTGCTATTTCTTTAGGGGTTATGGGACTGTTTAGATGGTTTATTTGCTCCTCATTTAACTTTGGTACCTGGTATCTGTCTAGAAAATTGTCCATTTCATCCAGATTTTCCAGTTTTGTTGAGTATAGGCCTTTGTAGTAGGATCTGATGATTTTTTGAATTTCCTCAGTTTCTGTTGTTATGTCTCCCTTTTCAGATCTGATTTTATTAATTTGGGTACTGTCTCTGTGCCCTTTGGTTAATCTGGCTAAGGGTTTATCTATCTTGTTGATTTTCTCAAAGAACCAACTCCTGGTTTTGTTGATATTTTGTATAGTTCTTTCTGTTTCTACTCGGTTGATTTCAGCCCTGAGTTTGATTATTTCCTGACGCCTACTCCTCTTGGGTGTATTTGCTTCTTTTTGTTCTAGAGCTTTCAGGTGTGCTGTCAAGTTGTTAATGTGTGCTCTCTCCAATTTCTTTTTGTAGGCACTTAGAGCTATGAGTTTTCCTCTTAGCACTGCTTTCATGGAGTCCTCACAAGTTCTGGTATGATGTTTCCTCATTTTCATTAAATTCTAGAAAGTCTTTAATTTCTTTCTTTATTTCTTCCTTGAGAAAGTCATCATTGAGTAGAGCATTGTTCAGTTTCCACATGGATGTGGGTTTTCCCTTGGTTCTGTCATTATTAAAGACCAGCCTTAGTCCGTGGTGATCTGATAGGATGCAGGGGATTATTTCAATCTTTTTGTATCTGTTGAGGACTGTTTTGTGACCAATTATATGGTCTATTTTGGAGAAGGTGCTGAGAATAAGGTATATTCTTTTACTTTAGGATGAAATGTTCTATAGATATCTGTTAAATCCGTTTTGTCCATAACTTCTGCTAATTTCAATGTGTCTTTGTTTAGTTTCTGTTTCCACGATCTGTCCATTGGAGAGAGCGGGGTGTTAAAATCCCCCACTATTATTGTGTGAGGTGCAGTGTGTGCTTTGAGGTTTAGTAAAGTTTCTTTTATGTATGTAGGTGCCCTTGCATTTGGAGAGTAGATGTTCAGAATTGAGAGTTCATCTTGGTAGATTTTTCCTTTAATGAGTATGAAGTGTCCTTCCTTATCTTTTTTGATTACTTTTGGTTGAAAATCGATTTTTTTTGATATTAGAATGGCTACTCCAGCTTGTTTCTTGGGACCATTTGCTTGGAAAATTGTTTTCCAGCCTTTTACTCTGAGGTAATGTCTGTCTTTGTCACTGAGGTGCGTTTCTTGTATGCAACAAAATTCTGGGTCCTGTTTATGTATCCGGTCTGATAGTCTACGTCTTTTTATTGGAGAATTGAGTCCATTGATGTTAAGGGATATTAAGGAAAAATGATTGTTGCTTCCTGTTATTTTTGTTGTTAGAGGTGGAATTATGTTTGTGTAGCTACCTTTTTTTGGGGGGGATTGTTGGAAGATTACTTCCATGCTTCTTCTAGGTTGTAGTTTCCTTCCTTGTGTTGGCATTTTCCATCAATTATCCTTTGAAGTGCTGGGTTTGTGGGAAGATATTGTGCAAATTTGGTTTTGTCATGGAATATCTTGGTTTCTCCATCTATAGTGATTGAGAGTTTTGCTGGGTATAGCAGTTTGGGCTGGAAGTTGTGTTCCTTAGGGTCTGTATGATATCAGACCAGGAACTTCTGGCTTTTATAGTCTCTGGTGAAAAGTCTGGTGTAATTCTTATAGGTCTGCCTTTATATGTTACTTGACCTTTTTCCCTTACTGCTTTTAGTATTTTTTCTTTGTTTTGTGCATTTGGTGTTTTGATTATTATGTGACGGGAGGTATTTCTTTTCTGGTCTAGTCTGTTTGGTGTTCTGTAGGCTTCTTGTGTGTTTATGGGTGTCTCGTTCTTTAGGTTGGGGAAATTTTCCTCTATAATTTTGTTGAAGATATTTACTGGCCCTTTAGATTGGGAATCTTCACTCTCATCTATACCTATTATCCTTAGGTTTGGTCTGCTGATTGTATCTTGGATTTTCTGAATGTTCTGTGTTAGGAGCTTCTTGCATTTTGCATTTTCTTTGACTGTTGTGTCGAGGTTTTCCATGGTATCTTCTGTGCATGAGATTCTCTCTTCTATCTCTTGTATTCTGTTGGTGATGCTTGCATCTATGACTCCTGATCTCTTTCCTACGTTATCTATCTCCAGAGTAGTCTCCCTTTGAGATTTCTTTATTGTTTCTACTTCCAGTTTTAGATCCTGGATGGTTTTGTTCAATTCCTTCACCTGTTTGGTTGTGTTTTCTTGAAATTCTTTAAAGGATTTTTGTGTTTCCTCTTTAAGGGCTTCTACCTGTTTACCTGTGTTCTCTTTCAATTCTTTCAAGGATTTTTGTGTTTCCTCTTCGAGGGCTTCTACCTGTTTACCTGTGTTCTCCTGCATTTCTTTAAGGGAGTTACTTATGTCCTTCTTAAAATCCTCCATCATCATCATGAGAAGTGATTTTAATTCTGAGTCCTGTTTTTCCTGTGTGATGGAGTATCCAGGGCTTGCTATGGTGGGAGAACTGGGTTCTGATGATGTCAGGTAACTTTGGTTTTTGTTGCTTGTGTTCTTGTGCTTGCCTTTCGCCATCTGGTTGACTCTAGTGTTACCTGTGCTCACTGTGTCTGACTGGAGTCTGTCTTTCCAGTTATCTTGCTTGTGTCAGATCTCTTCGGATTCCAGATGTCTCTGTGTTCCTGTGATCCTAAGCTCCCTCTGCTCTGGATGCAGTAGGTCTTTTAGGATGTCTCAGGATCAGATGTTTCCACAGGCGCAGACCCACTAAGTGTCCTCTGCTCCTCTGCTCTGGGTGCAGTGGGTCCCTCTAGGATGTCTCAGGATCCGGTGTTTCCACAGGAACAGACCAGCTGCGGGTCTGCCCCAGGCCAAAGGACAGTGCCCCAGAGCAAGGGAGGGTATAGTCCGGAGGGGCGGGATTTGGGTGCCTGCTAGTTCCTTATGCCCCACCTGGCTCCCAGTTGTAACTCTGGGGTTTGGGGTAGTGGGCAAGGTGTCTTACCCTCTGCTCTAGGTGCAGTGGGTCCCTCTAGGATATCTCAGGATCTGGTGTTTCCACAGGAGCAGACCAGCTGCTGGTCCGCCCTAGGCCAAAGGAAAATAAATACTTTTTAAACAGGAACATTTTGCATGGTCTTTTATGATACAGCATGGCTCACTTCTTTCTCACTGCAGGGTCTGAGAAATGAATAGCTGATCAGCCTATGGCAGAGAATTCTGAAACTGTTCCAAATTAGTGCTGACTTTATACAGGATCCTAAAAGCACCATTTGTATACAAGTTCGCGCACACACATGCACACACACAAACACACACACACTAAGATGTTCACACACAGGTTTATACACATTTATACACCTGTACATACATACAACGGACTGGATTTTATATTAATTCTGCTGGGCAAGATGGTAGGTGGTGAGATGTTTCTCTAAACTGAATGTGAATAGAAGCAAGTTCCAAAGCTTTAGTTTGCATCTCCTGGGAGCCACTTCACACAGCAAAGGAGCAGCATTGACAGATTTCTGTGAAGCAGACAGGAAGTAGGGTGACAAACTTTCAACAATGGCTCAGTCAGCACATTCTGAGTGGCTTTGTAGTTAAGCCTCAAAATATATGAAGTTCAATAATTTCCTTTATTAGGAGACAAAAGAGTACTCACTGTAAGCTGAAAGTCTCTACTTAACAGATGAGAGATCAGAATGAGTAATAGACCATTTCTGTTCATGGCTGGCTTTTGCCCCTTTCAGTTTAATTCAACTGGTACACAATGCCCCTTTAAAACCATGAACAGTGGTAAAAATCTCTCTTTATGTTACCTGTGATTATCCTCTCAGAGATGCCCTTGTGAGGATGGAAAAGAATAGAATAAAACTGGAATGTGCTGGATCTTCCACATTTTAAATGATTTCAGAACAAAATTTCAAACACCAATTTAGAGCGGAGGTGGGGATAGCAGGTGTGATCATACAGAGGGACCTGCAAAGGCAGGCTGCTTGACCTCATGGCAAAAGATAGCAATGTACTATGGCAGATGCAATGAGATGTCATGTCCTCTGATAGCAGCAGAACTCACCCTGTATGGAACTCTGGACGCATATTCACAGCCATGCATAGAAAAGGCACTTTTTCTTCCTTAGATGTTTGACATAACAACCATTACCTATTCTTTCTTCTTTAAAATGATGATTTGTCTCTCTGTTTTTCTCTTTTGCTTTCCCTCTCTATCCTTCTTTTTCTAATTAGCTCTCCTTGATCTAAAATCATAAAATTTAATCTATACTATACATCTCAAATTTAATGGTTGTGATTTCAAAATACATACTCATTTAATTTAAAAATAAACTATTTGTTCCATTTTAAGAACTATTAATTGATATATCTACCCTTAATTCTAATATCTCTGTTGTCTCCCATCTTAGACCATCAATTCCATGATGGTCGTATTTCATAGAAAATATATTATAAGTATTCTGATAGCATTATTTGTAAGTTCAAGACACAAAGTACCCACACTGCTGTGCAACCTTCATCACCAGCTCTCCCTAGACATTCCCATCCTCACAAACTGAAACCCATCAAATACCAAAGCCTCATTCTCTTCTTTGAACCAACTTATGGTCTATTTTCTGATTATTTTATTAGCAATATTTCATTCTCTTCTATCATGTGGCACTAGGGTCAAACTCAAGTGTTCAGGCTTGGCAGTGAACACTCAGAGAACTGCATTGCTGGTTCCATATCTTTTCTAAAATGTGTCATATAAAGGAAATCCTTCTGTGTTAGTATATCTTGTTTCAACACTTTCCTTTACATTCTTCCATGCTGAATCATATAGTAGAATGCATAACATGCCCATAGTTCCTATGCTTTGCATGGAGGAAAGGCAATCAGGAGATCTAAATCAAATACCATGTGGTGAGTTCAGGCAAATCCATTGTCTGCATATTGTTTTCCATTTATTTCTACGTAGATAATATACTTATTTCCATGATTTTGTTCTTAAAAATTGTATATCAATACAAACAAATGGATAAATAAACTGTGGCATACACACACATAGAAATTACTAAATTGTATGCAGTTCTATGATTAATTTCATAAAGGATGACAATGTATTCAAGTCACCAAATGAAAACATACTGTTTTACTTTATTACCAAGGCTCAAAGACTTCTGATATCTCCACATTTGTCAAAACTTGGTAATTTTCTGTTTATTATTTGTTTCTATGTTTTTCTGTTTATTGAAGAGACTTTGGTTAGGATATAGTCTTGAGTTTTGTGTAATGCTACTGGATTCAATTATTTCCAGTGCTGTTTATATCTTACGTTTCTTTATTGATGGTCTGTATGGATGTTAAAGACATTATTGGAAGTATGTGTTGATGCCCATTCTTTTATTATAGAACAATTTATCCTTTCAAGGCTGCCAATATTTTCATCTATATTTGTAGCTGATATAGTTGGGAGAAGCCAAACAAAGACAATTTCAAAGGGTTACAATGGAAACAAAGCTACTTAGAAAATAATTTCTTTCTTATCATATAGGGGAAAAAAGAACTCACTTTAGCATTACAACAGGATCTCTCTCTCTCTCTCTCTCTTTCTCTGGGGGGTTGTGGGGAGGTGGGGGATGTATGTGTGTAAGATGAGTGTTAGGTCTGAATGTGACTTGTGTGAAAACCAGAAGCTAACTTTTATTGTATTCTAAAGCAGGATGAAAAGACTATAAGGAACAAACCAGTAAGCAGCATGCCTCCATGGTCTCTTCTTCAGGTTCTAATACATAAATTCCTGCTCTGCTTGAGTTGTCCCAACTTTCATCACTGATGTGATGATTGTAAGATAAAATAAAAACTCTTCTCTCCAAGTTGCTTCTGGTCATAGTGTTTTATCACAGCATTAGAAACTCTAAGATGTAAAATTAACTTCAACTTTATTCAACTTCCCCTCTACTTGATTTTATTGACATCACATGTCATGCCAACTATAGAAAATAAAATTTCGAGTAGTAAATAAAAAATTTCATAAGCCATTATCATAATTGTTCACAAATGTAACTTTTAAGGACAATTTTTATATGATGTTAAGTAACTCATATTTCCCCATTCTCATACTTTTATGTGTATTAAGAGTAAGGCATAATGGATACTGTTAATTTCTAAAGATTAGATAGTCTCAAATCATGATTCTTTAATTTCTTATTTTTATTTTCTGTATTGGTTTGTTTTTGTTGACTCTTTGTAACTTAAAGTCACCTGGCAAGAGTGAGCTTCAATTTAAAAAAAAATGTCCCTATCAGATTGACCTGTAGTCAAGCCAATAGCTAATTTTCTAAATCAACAACTAATGTAGAACGGCACAACCCACTGTGCAATGTAGCACTCTTAGGTATGTAGTCTTAGAATATAAAAGGAAGCAAATTGAAAAGGCCAGGGGGAGCAAACCAGTAAGCAGGATTCCTCCATGATTTCTGACTCAGTTCCTGCCACCCGTTTCCTACCTTGTTTTTCTTGATTAAGAGTGTAACCCACAAACCAAATAAATTATTTCCTTCCTATGTTGCTTTTTGTCATGGTGTTCTATCAGGATAATGAAAATTAGAGTAGGACAGAAATAAAAACTAGGTTTCTGGGCTATTGCTGTGACAGAACCAGCCCATGTTGTTTTGGTGAGGATTCTGGTCGATCTTCAGAACTTTGGGCTGGAGAAGCCATGGAGAACCCAGGGTTTAATGTGGTACCATTTTATGAGCATGGAAAATAATACTGGTAACAAGGAAGATAGAGAGTTGGCTTATGACATTTCTCAGAGAAACAAAGACTGTTACAGGAATATTTTTCTGCAATCTTCAAACAATAAACTGGGGTTCTCATTAGCTGGGTTGAAAAATCTGCAATTATAAGAAGAATTGGGTCTCACTGAGGTATAACCTTTACTTTACCGGAAAGATTTATGCTGGTTAACTGGATCTGAAAAAAATAGCTGAAATTAAGAATAAACTGTCATCACTGAGGCAAAATCTTCTGAGAGCAGCAGTGTTTCACAGGGTTCCAAGGCCTTATGTTTTACTGGCATTCAAACTTGAAAGTATGAGAGATGTTCCTGATATGAAGGCACTCAGGAGTTATGTAGAACAAATGAGGATGAGCACCATTTGACATGGGAAGATTCCCTGAAGAGAAACCAGAATATGTTATTGTTGATAGTACAGAATCAGTTGCAGTGGAGACTCCAGCATATTGAAGACTAGTATGTGTGATGACAAACAAGGATAGCGGCAATTGTGGAAGGAGTTGGTCTGAACTTATGAGATGAGTAGATCCAAGATGTCAAGCAGTAAACATTTTACACTATTGAACTTCATTTTTGTTTTGAAAAGATCATGACTTGCCTGGGTTCTTCCCTTGTGAAGTAAGAGCATATTAAACTTGTGTTTGCTTTTATAGGAAACTAGAGTTGAAAAACATTAGACTTCTAAGAAGACTGTATATTTTAAAGAGACAACTATTTAGTATTTTTTAATTATTTGAAGACTGTGGAACTTCTACTGTTATATGGTTTTTGTATTATGATAGTAATATCAACATGATATCTTGATGACAAACAGGAAATTAAAGTTTATGGTTTAATAATGTTATGTTTATGTCAACTACATTTACATGAAGTTAATTGTATTGATTAGTGTTTTTGTTTGTTTTGTTTGTTTGTTTATTTATTTTACAATTTTACACAATCTAGAGCCATCTCTGAAAGAGGTCTGAGAGTCACTACACAAACTACACTGACACGAATCTTTATCAGACAAGGATGGTTTATTAAACAAACATCCTAATATTAAGCAGGTCAGGATTGTAGCCATAAATTATCTAATCCTACAACAACAAACAATTCTTAGGGAAGGCTTTTAAAGGAGAACATGCACAAACCTACAGTGTTTTCATAGACAGGCTCAGGAAGACCTGTCTAGTGTTGTTGGTCAGATTGGGCTCAAGCCTTTTTAGACATAACAGTTTATATTGACCTTTAACTTGACGAGTCCTATGTACTTTCTTAAGATTAACAATCCCCATAGAGT
This sequence comes from Mastomys natalensis, assembly GCA_021653895.1. NCBI lineage: Eukaryota > Metazoa > Chordata > Mammalia > Rodentia > Muridae > Mastomys > Mastomys natalensis. The sequence continues at coordinate 248,573 of JAJTUV010001686.1, forward strand.
ATGTACCCAGGTATGTAGTCAATGTGACCTTGCTGAGTCAAGTTATTTTTTCCATGCAATGACTGGCAGGCATTTTACAGCAACAATATGAAATAGCTGACAGGCAAGAGAACCAAATGGATACAGGTAGACTGAGAGTTGGGGGTGGGGCAGACCTCAGTACCGTAATTGAGAAAATACCTCCATCAAATTGGCTTGTAGGCCATCCTAAGCAGGTCAAGATTTTAATTGATGAATAATGTATATGTGACAAATTTCCAACGAGCAGTATCATTTCATGGCAAGTTGTCCTGAGGTATATAGGAAAGCAAACTGAGCAAACCATGAGAAGACAGTTAGTAAACAGCATTCCTCAATGTTGTCTGCTTCAGTTATTGCCTCCAGGTTCCTGCTTTGACTTTCTGCTGTGGGTTCTCCAAGATGCTGGACTGTAAGCCTAAGAAGCTATTTTTCTTCATGTTTCCTTTAATCATAGTATTCCTCACAGCAATAGAAAGCAAGTCAATGGAGTAACCCATGACTCCAGCCACATGTGTAGCAAATGATGGTCTTATCTGGCATCAGTGGGAGGAGAGGCCCATGGTCCTTGTGATGGCTCAATGCCCCAGTGTAGGGGAGTGCCAGGGCTGGGAGGTGGGAGTGGGAAGATGGGTAGGAGAGCAACCTAACAGAAACAGGGGAAGGGAGAATGGGATAGAGACTTTGCAGAGGGGGAACCTGGAAAGAGGACGACATTTGAAATGTAAATCAATAAAATATCCAATTAAAAAAAAAACAGATTAAGAAAAGGAAGAAAACAAAGGTGTATGTATTATCTTGCCTTATCTTGTCTTTTATTTTGCCCTCCATTTCTGTGTATGTCCATTTGTATCAACTGTCCACATAGGGAAGTTCTGTGAGTCAGTTTGAATGTGGAAATAAGATGATTCTGATTTGTTTCCAATATATTGAGGACCGTTGTATGTATTTCTTTGTATTTATGCCTAAACTGTTCTATCTTGTGTAGACTCTTTTAAGAGTATTATGGGAAAGAAGAAGTAATAACTGAAATATTATTTCTCCATAGCTGGCACTGTGGGAAACACCAAGAGTACCCAATAAAAAGGAGAATTACAATGATTAAAATACAGGATTTTATTTTCACAATTTTGATAATAGGCTATGACTCTGGCTGTAACTGGCATGACTTTGTTTATGTTTATGGTAATTAAAAGACACCCAACTAATTCCTGGCTGGGAAAGATCAGGTGCACAGAGAAAGAGGAAATCAAGATATTTTTATTTTTCTCTCATTTGATTCCCTTCCTTGTTTTTATTTTTATTGGTTATTTTATTTGTTTACATTTGAAATGGTATCCACTTTCCCTGTTTTCCCTCAGCAAACATCCTATCCATCCCCTGCTTCTATGAGGGTGTTTCCCCACCTAACCACCCACTCCTACATCACCACCCTAGCATTACTCTACACTGGGCCATTAAGCCTTCACAGGACCAAGAGCATCCCTTCCCACTGATGCCAGATAAGGTCATCCTCTGTTACATATGCACCTGCAGCCATGGGTGCCTCCATGTGTACTTGTTAGTTGGTGGTTTATTCCCTGGGAGCTCCAGGGTGTCTGGTTGGTTGATATTGTTGTTCTTCCTATGGGGTTGTAAACCCCTTCAACTTCTTCAGTCCTTCTCCTAACTCCTCCAGTGGGGTCCCTGTGCTCAGTCTGATGGTTGGCTTCAAACATCCACATCTGTATTGGTTAGGCTCTGCCTTTTGCTTTAACAACATCTAAGATTTTCTGGTGACTACCCTCTGTTCCCCATCCCCCATTGCTACACAGGTCTGTTCAACTTCTCGACCCTCTGTACATCGCCCCTATCTCCTGGATACCTGATCCTTTGATCCTCTTCTGCCTGGTAAATTATCTAAAAAGACTTTAGTGAACTAATTTTTTTGTCCAATATATGTAAGATATAGCAGGCTAGCATTAGCTAGAGTTATTTCTTTGGATCTAAAACAACTTAAAACAACATTCTGGGGAGGATGTGAAGAGAAAAAAGTTGTTCACACATTGGAAACTTAGAAACTTAAACAGAGAGAGATAGAGAAATAAAGAAAAGCTTCCAGGACAAAATACTTTAAGACTTGAACAATGATCTCCTGTCTCTTCCACAAAAGGAGCCACACAGATTAAGGTATGCATGAGGTTAGTATTTTCATGATTGAATGATCTTCAATCCAATGCTCAACAGTTAAAAATAACAAAACATTAAAACATGCTTTCCTTTTTCTTCCTTTGATTCTCTTCTTCCTGTCTCCCTCCTGACTCTTTCTTACTCTTTCCTTTCCCCAAAATTCACTCATCTATGCTGTTCTTTGCACATTTTTAAAAACTGTAATTAAAAACTCACTAATGCAAAAACAGAGAATTAAAAAGAAACTGAAATATTTACAGTGTAGACTAAAGGTGTGAATCTACATCTGTAAACATATTCACAAATATATTTGCATATGTTCCAACAATTGATAACTGTGAACCAATTAGTAATGAAACTGTGTACTTTTATAATCTCACCCTTCTGTATTGTACAAAAATAACAAATTCTTAGTAAAATTATGTAATTTGAGCCTTATTAAATATTAGAAATGAACAAATTTTATAGTTAATAAATAGTGGTTTTTTTAGAAGACCAAATTCAGAGGCTTGTGGTAAGTATTTCTGGGGCCGGGGAAATTGTTATTGAGAGACTCCTCAAGCGTGTAGGCATTTTGAGGGTTATATCATCCTTCTGTACCAGAATATCCCTAATACAGAGTGTGTCAATCTACCCAACAGATATCAACTTCTAGAGATGCAAATGAATATAGCAAAAAACTGTGTTGGTAATTAGAATGGGATACTGTTCACTAGAGCCTTCTTACATTTCAATTAATATACCAAAATTCTGAGTCACACATTCAATAAACAACTATATAAGGAATCTAGTGTAAACTTATTTAGCCAAGAATGACTTGCAATGACAGGCATTTTCCTTTCCAAACAATCTTTAAAATGTTTTTAATATTTTATTTGCAGTGGTATATGCCAAGATACACATATAGGCATTAAAGAGAAACTTGATTAAGTAGGGTTTCTCCATTAACAATGTGGGTTGTGGACCCTAACTCATGTAGTCAGGCTTGGTAGCAAGTGACTTTACCAATTGGACTCTCATTTTGACCTCTTTTTGTATAGACATGACAGATGTTCTGTGTGTGTGTGTGTGTGTGTGTGTGTGTGTGTGTGTGTGTGTGTGTGCCCATACAGGTGCCAATTTGTGCATATGTGAATGAGCCAGAGGTTGAAGATCTCTGTCTTCCTTAGTCATTTGTTACTTGGAGTTTTGAGGAGGCATCTTTGAATTTCAAGCTCACAAATCTAACAGATCTTTCTGACCACAGAACCACAGACACTCTTTCCTCTGCCTTGCTAAGACTGAGTTTGCAGATGTCTGTCATACACCCATATTTAAAATGGATGATGGAGATCCAAACTGAGGTTTTCAGGTTCACAAGACTAGCACTTTTCTAACTGATCCTTCTCCCTATTCCTAAATGACAATATTGAATTATATTATTGAGCTCATCTGCTTGGTTTGATCATTTTATGTAGAAGACTATTTACTCTGAACTACTTCCTTCTAAAAATCCACTGAATGCCTTGTGTTCTTGTTATGTCACTGAAGAACATTTCATTTCAGACACAGGTCTCACTAATCTTATATTCAATATATCACTCAAATGTGTTGTTTACTGTATTATCATTATTTCTGTTGCCTCATGGAATCAGTGGAACTTGTGAAAATGCTAAATAACTGGAAAGGTAATTATCTGTAATTACAGATACCTTAAAATTCATAGAAATAAGACATTCAAATGGAGAAACAGTCTTTGTAACAGAATTCTTTTTTTTTTTTTTCACACTCTTCTTTAGCAGGTATCCTGGACATATTCTTGGTCTGTTAATGTAAAACTTGGAGAGATTACTTTCTTAAGCCCTATGCATTTCACAACTGGGTCCATAGTCAGGCCAGCCCCAGCCAATAGACTTTCAACAAAATAATAAGTAAGCTACATCCCAGGAGAATGCTGCAGTATGAGCCTTTCATTGTTACAAAGTATATGCAGTAAGTGCACAGGATTTAGATAAGGCCCACAGAACAAGGTTCTAGAGTACACACAGGGATTTGAAGAAGCAAAAACTCTCTTCTCAAACCACTTTTTAGTGTGGCTACTTTCTGTAGAGGTAATGTACATGTGTAAATATTTACATACACACATTTTTATTATATGTGCATCCAAATGAGTGTCAGACAGACCTATAATAAAACATGTAAATAAATTATGTGTGAGAGAAATTTTGCAATGTACACATATGCATATAAACATACATAGAGCACATATACAAGTGTGTAGCTGATTGATACATTTGATTTTGATTGTTTTTGTTGCACATAGTTCATTTTAAAATCTTGTTTTATAAAAGTATGTGAAATGAGTGTATGTGATGGATACACATTTATGTGTGAGTATAACATCTTATTTGTTATGACATGTATGGAGTTCAGAGGAGGTTGTCATATGTAGGTCATAACTTTCCACTTTGTTTGAAGCAGGTTTTCTACTGAGTAGTCAAGGCTAACTGGCTCACAAACTTTCAAAGATTCTCTTGTTTTTAATTTCCACCATACAAGAGGTCCCTGAGACCATAGATCCACCAAAATTATACCCATGTTTTTATTGATATGGATTATTGTTTTTGATATGATGACTGTTCAAACTGTTTGAATAAAGCTGAATACTTGTGTATTCATTTATAAGCTTTACACAACAAAGAAATTCCAGCACTGGCATGATATTTCTAAGCATAAAGCCTTCTATGGGGCCTGGATGGCTCAGCGTGATATCTCTGTGTCTGATATTTTCACAAGATACAGCCCAACTTCCTGCTCTTTTGCAGGTCACCTACAATCTGCAGTCCAATAGTACCAAACCTAGCCATTTAGTGTACAGTTTTTTTCAGTGTGTTTGTACTCTCGTGATTCCATTTCCTTTCACTTTCCTCATTGCTCATTCATGAAAGCTGAGCTTTTGCTTGTCTTTTAAGTACTCACTAATGTAGCTAACCCAGTCACTGAGATCTCACCCTCCATAGTTTGAAGTAGAAACTTAATGGTTCTTTGGAAAGTCAGTTGTGTTGGATGATGTTTTTCTGGGGAGAACACGTGAAGGAGTGTTTTCCTGAAATGGACATAAGTAAAATGCTAAGGCAGACTCAAGAAGAAACATATGGCTGAAGCAGACACAGGTGAAAGGATGTTCTGCTAAAGCGAGCACCAAAAATGACATGTAATGAAGGATTCTTTGCTAATGACACACATGTATTGGTCAGCCTTGCATCGCATAGTTGAGCTCCATTTGTCTGGACTTCATATAGAAAAAAACACCAAAATTATTCTGGCATTCTGCTGCAGTTTCTTGGCACTTTCGCAGACTCTTGTTGATTGTCAGAATGATGCCAGCTGAGTCAGATGCACACACATGCTGAGGCAACACACATGTTGTGGCATGACCTGTGGACAACACATGATTTTTTTGGAGGGAGTATAAAAAGACTCAATGGACAGTGATGAAGGCTGAACTTGTGTTGCTTACAGAGCTAGCTGTGTAACACTTACTGGTCTCAAATCTTCCCTGATCTTCACTTCACTGATAGAAACACAACCAAGAACATTTCCTTCCATTCCTGTTGGCCCTGGTCTCTCCTGCTGACTTGTAGAGGGACTAAGGCTTGGTTTTCTCTGCTAGGTAGTGCCACTGCTGATGATGCCTGTTTACTCTCCTGACTCTATCGAACTGTTCTGCTGATACATCTGTGAAATGTTTCCAAGTGACTGTTGCTGCTGCTGCTAACCTGTGAACTGAATTGCCAATTTCCAGACAATGGAAGACAGGAGTTGCTCCAAAGAAGCTTTTCTAAATAAGTCTACTTCCCCAATATCTTTTCTTTTCTACTGCCTTTTGTGGGTCCTGGGCTAAAAGGGAGATTAAAGCATTTACTAACCATCATTAAAGGTAGGCTTTTGAAAAAAATAAAGTTATAATAGTCTTAACACTTACTTCCTCATTTTCCTCAAATGTTTTTCAAATATTACTTCTATTGCAAAGCATGTCCTGATTATTGAAGGGATCCTTGTAGCTAGATTTATTCCATATTAACTTTTTATACTATAGAGATTTGTGTTGCTGCCCTTGCTCCCCTAGAACATAGGGTGATGTCCAAATCATGGCAGCAACTCAGTGCACACTTGTTGAAGAAATGAGAAAGGATCTTAAGATTTGACAAGGCTGTCATATAATGCTGTTATTTAATTTATTTATCTATTTTGCCTGAGACCACATGGTGAGTCTCTGTCTGAAAACTATAATTTATATTCTAAGCTCAGCTCTCCTATTATCTCTCTCCAGAGCACATTCAGACATTCAACACACAATGATAAGTATACTCAGGGTATATAGACAGCCCTCCTAACCCCTGCCATACCTCCTCTTTTTTTTCTTAAAGCTTTTCATACTTTAGTAAATTGTGTTGACCTACCTGTGCCACCAATAGACTAGAAAAGGCTTCAGTGCTAATTTAATCTTTCTTCTATTCATCTGATCAGTGTTTAGCATGGTTTTCTGCCTGCTTATCTACAGCTTTAAAATGATTTTTTTTATGTAAAACAATTTTCCTTTCAAATTTTCAGAAAAGAGAAACAGAAAAGGATCATTGTGTTTTGCATTTGAAGGTATAATTTATTCAAGCTGAATCACCTTATTATCATGAATAGAGAAAGGTTTAGGAACAGAGGTCTTTGGAATTAGTTTTGATCTGCCAGCACAAAATTCTTGATTTTATGCTAGCACTGAATAAAACAAAAAGAACAGACATACAAATGAGTGAATGAACACACAATCATGAACATGCATGCACACATATGCACAGATGCATAACTGTGTACATATATACACACACACATATATGCACACATATATATACATATATGCACATATATATATACATATACGTATACGTATACGTATACGTATACGTATACATATACATATATGTTTGTATTCACATATTTGTGCATACATGCACATGCATACCCATATAAGCACACATTTACGTGCCAGAAGCAAAAAACATCTTCTTTACTTCTGACTATCCCTTTGTGTCTTCATTGTGGAAGGTGAATAAGTACATACTTCATTGCTAGAAGCTACAAGTGTTTGTTTATTTTGTTTTGTTTTGTAATAATAGTGAAAAGTCCTGTGATAACAAGTATTATAAAAGCTCTGGGACATAGGTAGATATGTACATATGAGGACCTGTGTTCTGATTCCCAGAATTCATGAAAAAGTTGATATGAGAGCAGGTGCCAGAATACCTCAGTGCTGAGATGGGACAAAGACTGGCAAATCCCTAGAGCTCATTGGCTGGCCAGCCTAGTCAAACCAATGAAATCCATGTTAAGTTGAGAGAAAAGTCTCTAAAACCTAGGTATAAATGTTTGAGCAACTCATTTAATGCTGTTCTCTGGTTGTCTCAGATACGTACATGCCTATACACAAGTATCCACATGACATGCATGTGTCCAACCCTCCCTAACACACAGTTTTCATCTGAAGTTGTTTTCTCTAATTGTTTCTTATGTATTATTCATTTTTAACAATTTTCTTATTTTAAAATATGTGCACATGTGTATTTGTGTATGTACATGTGAGTGAAGTTGACGTTGGGGGCCGTAAAATTAATTGGAACTGAATATATGGTGACTGTTAGTCTCTCTTCAGTTCAAGAAACTGAACACAGTTACTCTGAATGAGCAACAAGTACTCCTCAGGTCTGAACTATCTTTCTAGCTCCATCATCTCTTTCTTTCTACCAATTGTCTTTTATGAGTCCTTCATTCTTTCCCGACCATCAGCCCCATTCTTGGAGGCCATATTTTTATTTATGTGGAACCATCATCACTGCTTAACAGTGGATACTGCCTTTGTGATTCTGTAGGATGCACCAAGCTATTCTAATCAAGGTCTGAACAGATGATTTTGGGCTAGTTGGCCTTGACTTTGGGCAAGTGGCTTAACATCTATATCCATATAAGTGTCTCGGAAACACAAAAAGTTAATTGTCTTCTTCCCAGAGATAACACACTATACAAAGACTTAAAGAATGTTCAATGTAGGCTGAGCAGAGAACTTGGATGATAAAGTACATGATATGCAAGTTTGGGAACATTCTTTTGGCTCCTGGAACCTATGTTAAAGCCTGGCACAATGCAGTGTGTCTTTATTACCAGTGCTAGTAAGACAGATGAGGAAGTCCCTGGAGCAAATTGGCCTACCAACCTAACTAAATCACTAAAATCCAAATTAAGTGTGAGACCCTGTAACAAAATAAGATGACAAGTGACTGAGTAAGTCCCCAATGTAGGTTTCTGGCCTCCACCTACACGAATGTACACATGCACACACCAAAAAGACATTGAACTAGACAGCCCTCACTGTATGCAACCATGTCTCAACCACAGGCATGGGTTGGATTCTGTACAAAACAGGCAATTTTTATAGTTTAGATTCATTTGAAATAGATGGAAACCTGTGTTAGCAACTATTTCAAAGGTCATCAATTTTATCTCATATTTAATGATAAGAAAGATGAGCAAACGCCAAGCACAGACCATGTGGGATACACATATAAATAGGGCAGAAGGGAAAGGGGGAGGAGCCTATAAAATACTCAAACTAGTGTTCCTTTAGAGAACTTTCATCCATAAGACCTATACTACACCAAAGGTAATAAAGCAGTTACTTTTATTTTCTTTATAGCTTGGGTTCTATGTTCCAAGATGTTGAATTCTTTGTACAAAAGGGAAACAGTTTGAAGAGAAAATTCTTAGACAACTAGGAGTCAGCCAGTTACAAAATGAGACCCTGAGTCAGATAGATAAAGAACAACAGTAGACCAGTCTGAACTACATAATGAGGCCCTGATTCAGAGATAAAACAACAAAATCAGATGAAACAGAAGAAACCCCAGATATCTGGTAAATGGTCATAGCCAGACACAAAAGCACAAATGAGATGTAATTCCATTGTATGTGGTCTCTAGAGGATATAGAGTGAGAGAGAAATCATAGAGCAAAGGGTAGAGGCCTGAGAAGAGTTTGAGAGGTTGCATTTAATTAAAAGAGGTTCTGCTTGGGATGGGGGAAAGGTTTTAGAAATAAAAAGTCATTGTATGAAGTTAAATGAAATTAGCACCATTTGAAAGTAAAATTCTAAAAGGTTGAATCATCAGACAGGTAGAATTTGTATCATGTATATTCAACAATGAATAAAAAAATTGCTTATAAAAACGTAGTCTAAGAAGACAGTCACCTATAAACAAGTGAGTTTCCACACAAAGGATGAAACCACAAAGAAAAAGAACAAATTGAGTGCTCTGTGTTGGGGAACCCATAAATGTAGACAAGGCTATGGTATTTGAAGGTCTCTGTGATTCTTCTAAACAAGAATGTTACAAAATGAAAGTGAAGGAGGTAGAAGGGGTATATTGAAGGGTATGCATGGAGTGAGAAGAGGAGAAATTTAATTAAATCATAATTTCTAAAAGTGAAAAAGAAATGTCATAAGTGATTTGGAGCAAAATAATGGCATGCTGATTTTAATTTTAAAGTAATTATGTGATTTCTTTTGAACACAGACTATCTAAAGGACAATACTGCAAAGGACATGTCAATGGCAATGCCAAGTGACCATTCTGGGGAACACAATGTTGGAGACAAAATGATAATCAAGAAGATAATGAGCTACGACAAACAGAGAACATATCTCTAGCACAAAGGCAACAGAACTTATTGATGGTTTTGCTGCTGGTTGCATAAGCAGAAAGGGCTCCCTCTGAACTCACTCCCCCACCAATCCACTACTTCAGTAGTGTAGAAAATAGGTAAAATTAGGATGACTTTTCAAAAATTCCTTCAAGGAATATCATTTGATGTCCATAAGATCCAAATGGCTCAATCATAGCTGATTCTGGGGTGTAACTGTCACAGATGTTAAGACAAGGAAATGACACTTCATGTTTAGCTCTCTAAATAATCAGGAATCTATTTTCTGTTTACATAGAAAAACATATTCAAGATGGACAAACACATTATCTGTAATCAGTGACAACTGAGAAAAGCAGGATGGAAGGCAAGTAGAGTGATAGGTTTTCTGAGTCAGAGTGCATCATCTTTAATCCCAAGGTTTAATTCTATCTGCCATTGTAATATAAGAACATGTCTATTGGGTGAGGTTAGATGCAGTAAATCACTTTTGAAGTGTCATGGCCCCATGATATTTTTATTAATTAGTTTGTGTGATTTTGTTTCTCTTTTTTCCTTGTTGTTTCCCTACAAGTATCAGTTGGTCAAGTTTGATTCCCATGTAAAACGGAACAAACTCAGATTGTACATGGAGCATGGCAGGCCATCCTTTCAAACAGGGGTACAGAGCATCATAATAAAAATACATGGATTAGATTTGGATTTTACAGGAATCCTTAAAATATTAAGAAAATGAACCCAGTGTTGTTCTCCACATCCCGTCTGAGTTACATTTCTTGTTTCTGTGATCAAGAATCCAAAAGAAAATAACTCAAGGCATGAAGAGTTTATTTGTGCTCACAGTTTCAGGATATAGCCCAACATGATTATTAAGGCATGAGTGCAGGAGTGAAGCAGCTGCTTACATGACATCCACAGTCAGGAAGCCCTGAGAGATGGATGATAGATGCTGGTATCCAGCTTGCTTTCTCACATTCTGTCTTCTTTCTTTTTATGCCCAGAACCCTAACACATGATGTAGTAACATCAAGAGTTACTGTGGGTCTTCAAACCTTATGTAATCTAATATAATTTAGAAAAATGCATCACAGATATGCCCAGATACAGGTCTCCTCAGTGATTCACCATCCTATCAATTTGATCTCAATAATAAACAGCATTCTTGTTTGATATCAGAAATTTATGAAAACCTATGAATGAAAGAGTTTTACAGTGCACCTGAATGAAATATCCGAAGACATACATTATCATGGGAAAAACAATCACAATCTTAGCTAACAGAGGGAAAGAGAAAGATCATCAATTTTAGAAAGGAATACAAAATATTCCATGGTCTCTAGTAGCAAATGAACAAGAGCTACAAGTAGAAGGCAGTCTTTTATATTGATTCATTTTTCAGTTTAGCTAAAAGAAGTTCTGCTGTTGAATACCAGGATCTTTATCTATTTAACCATTGATAGAGCAAATTTCTTCTTAAATATTCATTTCATTTAGAATTCCCAATTATAATGGTTATTGCTATGTATTTGTGTGGGTTTGATACTTGTGATCTGAATACTTTCATTTTTATTTATAATTTTATTTAAAATTGGCTATTTATGTTACCTATAGAATGTAGACTACCTGTGCATGTTCCTTCCTTTGCAGGTGATGATCAGCTTCTGCTTTCTCAAAGAGAAAAGGAAGTACTTCTGGGAACAGCATGAATATATACCCTCTATTTCCCAATGGAACCTGATGTGTAGAAGGGTGATTATTTGCAGTAGTAGGCATTACCTAAGCTCAAGACCACTATGAAACTAGCATATAAGAAAGCTTATATGTCAAATGCCAACATGTTGTCATTGTTAAACATGCAGTTATTATTCTAATTGGTATTGAAAGGAGTCTGCAGGGAGAGCACTTGAGTTCAAGCAGATTTTCCCAGTATGATGAGACTTCAAACTCCTGTCCTTTTATCTGATGTTGATGCTTGCTGTTGTCATTGTACTAACTAGGGAAACCTCACTGGATTCTATTTTACTCCATCACTACAGGTCTTGTTCCCATCTCACTTCTATGACAGTATTTGTTTTGCTCCCAAGCTTGAAGTTTTGTAAGCATCATTTATGGAGTTTCCACAATAAGTATAGACACTTGAAGAAATGTATGGGTATGATCTGCAGCTGGGTCTTCTAAAGGAGATATTGCATAAATTATTATTTAATTAAAATTCAAATCAAGGCTGATGATAAAATGACTGAGCACTTGGAGAGTCTCAGCCTGAGATAATTAGACTGTAATTATATAAAACCCTGGACAAAGCACTGCACTAGATATAAGTGTCCATAAAGGTAAAAATTTCCAAGTAATGAAATTAAATTATATTAAATCAAACAACAGTGATAAGTAATCTGATGGAGACTTTCTCACAGTGGGAAGGTAAAATGATGTGAAAAAAGGTTCCAACACTGGCCAAGATTAAGGCAGCTGAATGGTTGCTAAAGTGTACTGAAGGAAACCTTTGTCAATACTATCTTGAGATTCCTCAACCTTGCCATGAATTACCGTGATTTTAGATGAAATGATGAATGCTTAAGTAGTTGCTGTACATGGAAGGGTAACTTGAACTTGTAGATAAATATATATGCCCTTTGTATGTAAGGGGTTGGGAAGTATATGTGTAAGCATTCACCAGTGTGTGCTATCACAGGCAGTTTTTTTCCATGCCCTGCAGTTTTTTTAACCTGGGTTTTGGGTCTAGAGTTCATATTCTTCTAATTACCTAGTTAGCACTTTGCTCTGAGCCAGCTACAGGATCAGTTTTCATCTGGAATCTAAGCTTTCAAAATGATGTGAAGAACTAACTTCAGTATTTCAGTATTTCCAGTAGGGGAAATACTTATATATGAGTACTGCAAATGCAGATATGTATATGGATAGACATGATATTTTATCTATGCATGGCTTTATGAGATTGATGAAAAATTTTATGTTCAATAATTACTTTTAACAACTCATAGCCTGTAGATGTCTCTCAGTTCTGACTTTCCTTCAGGACTCCTGGATTGAAGGTGAAGGATCTATTTCCTCAAATGTTCTTCTCCATGGGAAAGAAGAACTTGGTAATGAAGTAGAGAACATATATATATATTTTTTATAAATAGATTAAAATGTTCATTTTTATTTTGTTCAAGAAGGTTAATATAAAAGGAACCTGCCTCTTTACATTTTTGAAGGTACATCAGCACTAGTATAGAAATAGTACAGAACTCTGTGCTGTGTTTACTTTTAGAAGAGTCCTAGGAATCCAAGAAGAGCTATTCAAGCCCTGCATTTCTACTTCCGTCTCCAAGGCCCTTTGCATGCCAAACACAATGAAAATAATTTGTGGACAGAAGAGACGCTCAGCAGCTGAGAGTATGACTTCTCATACACAGTACCCAAGTTCAGTTCCCAACACACATGTCCAGTAGGTCATAAATGCCTGCGTAGCTACAGGCAATACAACTCAGTTTTCATTCATCAAGACACACATCCCCATATGTGGGTATTTGTACACAGACACAAAAATATTAATATAACTATTCTTGTAAAAGCAATAATGATTTTTTTCTAAGCAGTCTATACCAGAGTATCAGGAAATTTCTCCAAAGTTTACAATAAGCCTTACAAATATGTATCGGGCCAAAATATGATTAACAAAAACTCTCAGCATATAAACACACTTGTAAAGTATTTTAAATGTATTTAGCCCTGCCTCTGTATGTGTGCAATTATGTGTGTTTGTGTGTGTGTGTGTGTGAGTGTGTATGTGTGTGAGTGTGTGTGTGTGTGAGTGTGTGTGTGTGTGTGTGTGTATGTGTGTGAGTGTGTGTGTGAGTGTGTGTGTGTGTGTGTGTGTGTGTGTGTGTGAGAGAGAGAGAGAGAGAGAGAGAGAGAGAGAGAGAGAGAGAGAGAATTTTCCTTTCATTTCCTCAGATGAAAAAATAAGATGAGAGCCTTATGCAAACTGCATGACTACATGGCTTGTGTTGAGTATAGGTTTCTTTCTATGTTCTCACTATCTCTAGTCCTAGGCCGGGAAACTTCTAGCCTCAGCACAATCTAATATTACAAGATGACTGACTCAATATGCATTCTATTAGCTTCTGCCTAAATTGCTCTGCTTGGTCTCATCCTAACTTTGGCAATATGTTCGAATCTCTGGATCCTTATCATTTTCTGCCTCTTCTGCCTTTACATGCTTGCTCTCTCTGCAACATGTCTCTTTAAAGATGCCCAAGTAAAACTCATAACACACCTTATATACTACATACCCACCTTATTATCTCTCTCTCTCTCTCCCCTCTCTCTTTCTCTCTTTCTCTTTCATGTAGAGAGAACTTGATGTTCTTATGGAACTTCTAACAGAGAGTGAGATAGTGTCTTTGACACTTTTAAGTCTTAACAGCCTGACCCTCCTACTGGGTTGCTTCACTCAGTCTTGATATGAGAGTTTGTGCCTAATTTTATTCTAACTTGTTATGCTGTGTTCAGTTGATATATGTGGGATATCTGCTGTTTTCTGAAGGAAAACTGAGGAAGAATAGATCTCGGACCATGTTAATGTGTTAGCAGAGTCACTGGGAAAGCAAATTGTGATTGAGATGTAATTTATGAGAAAAAATAAATAAAGTTCTCAAGATAAAAATGTGAAAATATAATAATAGACTATAAGAGAGGACAATGGCTCAATCCAAATAACTGCTTTAGACCACAACACACACCAGCAGGAAAATATTTTTCATGTGGCATAGCAATTGTGCTTGAAATAGATTATTAAGAAATATACCAAGAACAGTGAGATGCCTCAGTAGATAAAGACACTTGCTGCAAAGCCTTATAACCTGAGTTATCCCTGGGACCTGCATGGTGGATAGAGAAAATGACTACCATGAATTGTCTTCTGATATCCATTTGTGTGTCATCACATGCATAAATCAATAAATGTCAAACTAAATACATACATAAAATAAGTATTCTTTGGATAGTTAAAATTGGAATAAATTCACAAAGTGAAAAAAAGAAATGGATTGGGATGACAAACAGTAGGAAGAAGAATAGGATAAGGAACTGACAGAGGGCAGACTGGGAGGGGCATAATGACTGGACTGTAAAAAAAAAAAGGTAAAGATAATAATATTTTAAAAAGAATTCTCAAAACTTGATATGTACCCAGACTTCGAAAAAGTATGGATATACACATTTGTCTTCCACTTTTCCCTTCCCTGAAGCAATAAAAACAATTGTGAACATGAATTTCTGCAAAGTATTACAGAAGAACAGAACATATTATTGGGAAGTTTTGAGAAAGAATGAGTGTGTATGTGTTTTTCATAAAGGGAATTAGTTTTTATAGGTATCAGTTAAAGAAATCTTGAATTCCGTAAATTCTCTAAAATTTGGGAAAGAAAGAAAAGCTTAAGATTCAGGAAAGTATATTATTTGGAATAGAGAGTTAAAAAGCTTAAATGTTGTACATGAGATCCCAGAGACTTTTCCACAAAGGAACTATGTGACCAGGATAATCAGACAATAGCATTTGGATGTGTATGACTAAGATTTGAAGGGACCTTTAATTACATGCCTGAAAAGTAAGTGGCTACATGAAAATGGACTAATTGTAGCTCTTGAGAGAAACAAAATGAAATGTTCTTTTTTATACCCATGTGATCAGGTCATAAATACCACTTGGGGTATTTACACATGTCCTTCAGTATCCCCGGTCCTGTGGGCAAACCATGCAATAGTGACCTTGTTCCAACATGTTACACTGAATTCTTGCTGAGAAAAGAGGTAAAACTGGAAAAAATCCAACAGTTTTTGTTTTAGTTAGGGTTTTACTGCCGTGAACAGACACCATGATGAAAGCAACTCTTATAAGGATTACATTTAATTAAGGCTGGCTTACAGGTTCAGAAGTTCAGTCCATTATCAACAAGGCAGGACCATGGGAGCATCCAGGCAGGTATGGTGCAGGAGAAGCTGAGACTTCTACATCTTTATCTGAAAGCTACTAGGAGAAGGCTGGCCTGCAAGCAGCTAGGATAAGAATCTTAAAGCCCACACCCACAGTGACATACCTACTCCAACAAGGCCACACCTCCTTATAATTCCACTCCCTGGGTCAAACAAGTACAAACCATCACACTCTTGATTTAGAGTCAGATATTAGGTGGAAAATGCCAGAAGTTTCTACAGAGTCATTGAAGTATATGAGTCCAGGGAGAATTGCCATGCATCAGGGCTGGGATTATGGATCACACTCACTGGATTCGCAACAGTGAGCCTATGTGCAGGGTTGAGTTTCTGAATCAGCACTCTTTATTCAAACTTAAGAGAAGACATCAATTTATGGACAAGAAGGGTGCTCCTCATTTTCTTTCATAACTAAAACCCCAAATTTACTTTTTTTCTCATTTTGAAAGGATAAATTATAAAAAATAAAACAATATTATTAAACCCAGAAAATCTCTTGTGTAAAAGAAACAAAATAACAATCAAAGCAAAAGTCCACATATTCCAACTGTATAGAGGAAAGGTAAACTTTAAGCAACATTGCTATTATCTTATGCAAATTTATAGGTCATGGGTGGTACAAATGAGATATATGATAGAATAACAATGAAGGGTGAGAAGCTAAATGAGAAACAAGTAGAAATTAAGAAGAAAAGCATTTAGATAACATAAATGAAGCCTATTGTAAAGCCCAATATGCACCAACACAATAATAAACAGTACCTATTATGAAAAATTTAAAAAAAGACCATTCAAAAAACACATTAAATAATATGCTGGATATCTGGCTTGACTTGAGTTTAGATACCTATAAATCTAGAGAGGGGCTGTCTCCAATAGAGAAGGAAAACTGTTGCTCCCCTTTAGAAGTTTGAAGAAGATAGAATAATATTTCCCACTTTGACTTAGTCAAAAAGTAAGGTCATTGTTTTCTATGTTGGATACTAGATAAAACTACAAAATTTGACTCAGAAGACAAAGCCCCATAGAACAATGATGGAATTTGGCTAGAGATTTTTTGGGGGAGGGGTCCATGTTTATTAGTAAGGTAATAAGAATTTTAAAGTACGGAGCCTATAGGATGTAACCAGGAGACTGTTAGTACGACAGTGTGACCCAGGAACATGCTCAATAGCAGCGGTTCCCATAAAGTTATCCAGGTGTATGCTCTCGTGCTCCCTAAAACAGTGACTCAGTTAAACAATGGCTAAAATTTTTGGATATTCATTCTACTGCTTAATTTTATAAAACTAATTTTAAATATTCAGTATTTTGATAAATTAAATCCATGAATATTTGTGTGTATATACTATAGGTACATGGTGAGGTTGCCTCTAGAGGTCAAAAAGGGTATTAGATCCCCCAACCTGAAATTACCAGTGATCAAGAGCCATCTTGATTTTTTAAAATATAACTTGGGTCTTGTACAAGAGTGGTATATGTTCTTAACTGCTCAGTCATCTCTCTAGTCCTCTACAACATAATTTTAAAATTGTTTTCTGGTGCCTAAACTTAATTACACTGAATCACTAAAATGATTCTGGAGATTATTTTTTTCAAAAATATAAAGTAATATGCAAAGATGAGATGCTACTATGAAAGAGAGAAAATGGGCATAAAATTTACACCTAAAAATAATAAAGGCCAATATGCAAACAATAAGCAACAATGTGCTGTAGCATACCTTTTCTAAGGTAGAAAATAACATAGGAATTTATTAACAGAAAAGGCATTTATGATACTGATGCATCTATTATTAGGCCATAGTATTTATTCATTTGTATGTATATGTCCATGTTTGTGTCTATAGTATCTGGATTAAAATGTAGAAGATGTTTAGTGACTTAATGTACTTCCTTTCAAGCCTGAAACCTGAGTTTGATCCCTGGGATCTACATGAAGAATCTACATGTAGAAAATTAAATCTTGAGTTGTCCTCTCACCTTCATATGCTTACTGTGGCATATGCCTCTATCCAAGTAAGTAAATAAGTGTAATTACACAATTTGTCAAACATAGAGGCTCCAGGTTCAGTGAGAGACTTCTGACCTCTACTTATTCACATATACATACAGACACACACACACATACACACACACACACACACACACACACAGAGAGAGAGAGAGAGAGAGAGAGAGAGACAGAGACAGAGACAGAGACAGAGACAGAGAGACAGACAGAGAGACAGAGAGGCAGAAAAGGAGAAAGACAGAGACAGAGGCATCTAGATCTTCCAATTTGTTTAGTATAGGCTTTTGTAGTAGAATCTGATGATTTTTTAAAAAAAAAAATTGCTCAGTTTCTCTTGTTATTTCTCCCTTTTCATTTCTGATTTTGTTTATTTGTATAGTGTCTATTTGCCCTTTGGTTAGTCTGGCTCAGGGTTTATCTATCTTGTTGATTTTCTCAAAGAATCAGCTCCTGGTTTTCTTGATTCTTTGTATAGTTCTTTTTGTTTCTACTTGGTTGATTTCAGCCCTGAGTTTGATTTTTTCCTATCATCTACTCTTCTTTGGTATATTTGCTTCCTTTTGATCTCTTATCTCCTTTTCTTGTCCTTGATGAAGATTATTTTATTTTCTAAACTGTTGCTATACAGAGATATTTTTCAAATATTGTCTTGGAGTGTGTTATTCCATCAAAATGTATCAGTAAATAGTAAAATAAATAGGTCTTTGTTAAATAACACAAGTTCTGGGATACAATATTAAATTCTTAGTTTAGGGAGATGGTTTATTAGTAAAAAGTATGCTCATGTAAAGTTAGGTACAATAGTGTATAGCCCAGTAATGCAATGTTCCAATGGCTACATAGGAGGCAGAGACAGGAGAAAGTTCAGAAGCTTACATACCAACTGACCTTAGTACACAGAAGAGGAGAGCAAGAGGCCCTTGCTAAGGCAAGGTATATGGTGAGTATAGTAGACAGACAAGAATCCTTTCTGTAGTACATAAGTATATATACACAAACAAACAACACTCATACACACACACACACACACACACACACAGATACACACACACTGGCTTATGCTCCTTACTCTCATTATGCACTCATTGACAGGAATTTTAAAAAATATATTAATGATATAGTTATAATTTCAAACATAAAAATGCATCATATCAAATCCTCAATGAATTAATAAAATATATTATTTTAAATGTATTGAAATCTTGATGCATCAGGCCTATCAATTTCAATATTTCAGTACCTCACAGAAGAAAAATTTTTGAGACATTAGGTCACCCTGAAATATCATTTTCAGGAAAGAAATTAAACCATTTGTAAATTTGAGATAAATTAGCTTTCTGAAAAGCACTGCCAAGCCAAGTTGTCACTCATATGAAAAAGTTACTTAAGGACATTCTCAGAAAGGAATGTCCTTAGCAGAACAAACTTTTATTGTTTCATATATTTTTGTAATCTGTAATGATATGCACAACTCATTCCAGGTAATCAAAAATAAGGGGTTTATAAGGAAGAATAAATGCATGGAATCTGCTGTGGTTTGAATTAAAATGGTCTCCATAGACTCATAGTGAGTGGCAATAATAGGAATTCTCCCAACTTGTTAGAATTGTGCCTTGTTGGAATAGTTATGGACCTTGGTGGCATATGTATGGCCTTGTAGTAGGTTTGAGAGGAATTGTGTCACTAGGAATGTGCTTTGAGATTTCAAATGATCAAACTAAGCCAATGGTTTGCTCCCTCTTCCTTCTCCCTGTGTTTCCAATGTAGAACTCTCAGATTCGTCTACAACAGTAGGTCTGGTTAGCACTGCCATAATGATAATTGGTGAAAATTCTGAAACAGTAAGCCAGTTCCAATTAAGTATTTTCCTTAATAGAAGTTGCCATGGTCCTGGTGTTCATTCACAGAAATCGAAACCCGAAGACAGTATCCTATTGTATTAGCTACTTTTCTCATTGCCTTAATGGAATATTCTATAAAAAGCAACTGAAGGAACATAAAACTTATATGGGTTTACAGTAAGAAAGCATACAGTGCATTGTAGTGAGCAATGGAGATATAATTAGCAGAAGTTTGATATGGCTGGTCACATTGATTGTATCTCAAACAGAAAGCTGACTGTGACTATAAAATAGAACTGTACTATAAAACAAGACCAAACTTCAGTGACTCACCCCCTCCTCCTAATTGTTTCACAACCTCTTTAGACAGTTCTACTGAAGGGCTTTAACAGGCCAAGTACTGGAAAGCATGGTGCTGGGATGCCTTGCCCTTCTTTCTCTCTTGTAAACCCTGAAGCTAGCCATCAAGGTCTATTCCATTATTTGAGTAGTTTCTAATTCCAGACTCATTCCTGAGGCTGACTATGAAAGTTTAGCAACCAAAGGCTCCTTTTGATTCACCTAATTAACATGTTGAATCAGAATATATTGCCACATCCTAGCTCATTTTAACACAGACATTCCTTTTTTTCTCTCTCTCTTAAGAATTACAGTTGCATAGTCATTTGCTGCTGTTCTGGCAGAGTAAGAGAGCAGTCATTTTTATTTTCCTTCTACTGGTTAACAAAGTATCTCTGTAAAAATAAGTGTTTCATTATGTTTAACCTTAATTCCAGGTTTGGGAAAGATTCCCCACTTCAACTATCATTTAGTGATCAAAACATGTAGGCCTGTGGAGACAGGTTCCATTTAAACCAAAAATGGTATGATGTATATGTGTGTGGATGTAGATGTAGATGTGAATATATATATATATATATTTATATATATATATATATATATATATATATATATTACACAAACACACACACACACACACACACACACACACACACACACACACACACATATATATATATATATATATATATATATATATATATATATGATAAAAATAATAAATCTACTTGTATGTTCCTGTAGTGTGTCTTAGGAAAATGCAGCAATGATTTGTTCTTGGCTAGATAAAGAACAAGATGGGTATTAAATACTATAATTGGTGTTAATACATTTTTAGATTTATTCTTTAGTTGTATGTATATATGTCTACATGTGATTTTATGCATGGACATAATGCCATCAGTGGCCAGAAAGAAGTGTAAGATCCCCAGGAACTATCGTAACAAGAATTTGTGAATTACCCAATGTCAATTCTAGGAACGGACCCTTGGTCCTTTTCAACAGCATAGTTATAACCATTCTTCTATATATTTAGCTCTTGTTTAAATAACTTTGAAAGGCATAACATGGGGGACTGTGGGACCTGCTCCAGGTGGGGTCCCACGAGGATCTCCAAAGGTGGGTGCAAACGCTGGTGCCTCTGCCCACGATTGATCTGTAAGGATGGAGTGCAGGCAGGGAAAGTCTCCTGCTGCTTCTGCCTGCCGCTGCCCACTGCCGCTGCTGCCTCTGCTGCCAGCAGTGGCAGTGGAGAGGGGAAAAGTGTTACAGCTCTTTGAAAAGTGTTACAGCTCTTTGAAGTGCCCTGGTGAGGCACCGGCTGACCGGTGAATAGGGGAGAGACTGCGACAGAAGCTCTCAGACAACAGGATGAATCTCGCACACCTTTACTTTTGAGTTGGGCCCATATATACACAGTTTGAGGTGGGTTAAGGTCAGGCAGCAAGTAGGCTGCAGGTAACTCCTTTTGGCTTGGTCTGAGAGCTTGGGAATGCCTCATCTGCATGATGGTGCTATGCCTACATGACCGATGACCATTGGCCTGTCTGTGGAAGGGACTGTGGAGAGCTGAAGCGGGGAGAGCCAAAGGACTAGGAAGAGCTTGAACGCCTTGCATCCCAGCGGGGTTCCGGTATCCGGGGTTCTGGGGTTCAGAAAGCTCATTCAATCAGGCACCTAACTTTTTCCCACAGCTCGCTGCCCCACAGGGGACTACTGTAGCCACACTTTTCTTTAACACTATTTGAGCTGTAGAAAATATAAAATATATAGAGAAAATTCAGGCATATATTCCCAAGACCTTTTCAATTTGAAATGTTTGAGCTTACATAGAAATATAGCAGCTACATTTCTATTTTAATGACATTTTACACTATTTTAAAATTTTATAAAAATGCATAGAGATATTTGAAATTAATAAAACAAAGTGCTGGCAAGCTCCAGAGTGACAACTGGCAAGCAGATGGTAAAAGAACATTGTGAGCTATTCTGGCTTCTACATAGCACTTGCTTTTAGACTCTCCAAACTATATGTAGTGATGCTCCCAGCACTGTTTCTATCCTTCTTTAAGGAAGGGAGGTAGTCATAACAGACTTATGTATTCAAATGGCTTTATCAAAGACATGATTGATTTTTAACACAGGCACAATTTGATGTTTTCAAGCAGACCAAAAATCTGTGATATTTGTGGTGCCAAGATACAAGGTGAGTAAAAATCATTCCTTTTTGCTGCTTGAAATGCATTTAATTATTTTGGGCTTCTGATTTGAATAGCAGTTGTAGGAGGAGCTAAGGTGGGAGGAGTTAGGAGAGGAAGAGGAAGAGGAGGAGTAAGGAGGAGATGAGGAAAAGGAAGAGGAGGAGCTAGGAGACAAGAGAAGAGAATGAGAGAGAGAGAGAGAGAGAGAGAGAGAGAGAGAGAGAGAGAGAGAGAGAGGAGATGGAGACAGATATTCACTTGTCTGTCACAGTCAAAGGTAGTTGGTATATCTAGATTGGGTATTGGGTTACACTTCTGATTGTATAGGTATCTTGTTACTGATCATTATCAAATATATAAGCCTTTATATATATTGAGCCATCTCCCATGCTGACATCTCCCATGCTGACATCTCATAGGTGGCAGGGCTGGTGTTTCTAGTTGACCATTTCTAGCTGCAGCATTCATGTGGTCTCTAGCTGAGAAACTGGGTGGCTGGGCTATGCAGAGCCACTGCAGCTTAGATAGTCAGCATGGCCAGTGCCTGCATTAAATAATTAACACAACAAATAGTATTATTAAATTCTAAGATTATATAGCATAAGGATATAGTATTACATACAAAATTTTAAAACTCACATATACATTATATACATGTATGTGTGTCTTTGAAGTAATAGATTGTTTAATATTGTAATTTTCAGAATTAAAACTAAAACACATGGGGCTAGGGAAAATTGTCAGCTGGAAAGTACTTGTTGTACAAGTATAAGGACATCAGTTTGTATTCCCTAAACTCAGGAAAAGCCAGAAACAATAGTAATTCTAGTACTCTTCTGGTGAGAAGAGAGGTGGAAGCAAGAAAATTTCAGAAGTTCACATTTTAGAAAGCCTGATATATCCAGCAATGCTGTGTAACATTGCCAGGGAAGTGCTGGTGTGACATGGTTCCTGCCCCTGGAGCAGGCACAGCCACACATGTGTCTTTTTAAGAGCTGATGGTTGCTTGGTAGCCTAATAATGAATATATTATATTTCATACTCAACCTCTGGGGAATATTTCCCCTGACAAGATTAGCTGGGAACGTTCTCCTTGCCATGGACATCAGGAAATATTCTCCCTTCCAAAGTTAATGATTCCATGTATCAGAAACAGCACAATTCTTGGAAATAAGACTGTCTCTGAGATGCTGAGATTTTCAGGACAACGCTTAAGGCTATGGGAAAGACCTCTGAAGATATCAGTTAAAGAATACATAAATCAGCATAAGAACTGTTCTTTACAGGATTTCTCAACTATGAAAAATATAATATAAAAATGCAACATGAGTTGTATGAGGAGCTTCACAGACCTGAAAGAACAGAGGAAGCTGCACTAATGAGTCAGGTTAATCAGAAAGAAGTTAAGAAAGCTAGGTGTGGTGGTACACACCTTTAATCATAGCACTTGGGAAACACAGACAGGTAGATCTCTTGTCAATTGGAGGCCAGTGTAGTCTACATTGAGAAACCCTGTCTCAAAAAAAAAAAAAAAGAAAGAAAGAAAGAAAGAAAGAAAGAAAGAAAGAAAGAAAGAAAGAGAAAAATAAAAGATGATGGTTTAATAATGTTCCTACACCTAATACTTTCCAATAATAAGCCTTGGAGATGCTGAGATCAAATATAAAAGATCCAAAAATTAAAGAGTATAGAGAGGTAGCAAAGAATTATAGAAATGAGCATCAATACAAAATTTATTATACTTAAAGCTAAATTTTTCACATAAAATTAGCCTTTATGTTTAGACTTGGCAAACACAAGTACTGTGCCCAGTGAAACACATAGGATTATCTATGTTTTTAAAAATGTATTTGCTATATGTTTCATCTTGTTTTGAATGTGCACTGTATTTCAGTTTCTAAGAAAGGAGAGAACATCAGGAAACGCTGATTTGTGGAAAGAATGACTAAAGGGAACCTGAGTTAAATGACTAAACTGATATGCAATTTCTAA